>KV751367.1:1457909-1485613 GCA_001698575.1 Mola mola | reverse complement strand
AAAAAAAAAAAAAAAAGAAAAAGATTAAGAGAGGATTTGCTGTTTTATCAAACGCTGTAGCTGTATCAGCCAGACTTGGGTTAGGCTGACTTGTTTTTGCCCTTTGAGTGCAACATGTCTCAAGATAGATGCGATAGGTTTACACCCACAGTCACAGACCCAAATCAGTTGTCCTTTTACTGTTACCATGTCTAATACAATATTATGTAAGTTGGAAAGATATATTCTACTGCAATAGAGTAACATAACCTGTATATAACCCGGATTTAACTCAAACGGTGTATGTATGTCTCTTAGCTTTAAAATGTATTACATTTGTTATTTGTTACATGGCTCACATGATGTTTACCTGGCTTTATAACTTGAAAGCTCTTCCCTCCACTTTTTCTAATTTATGTTGAACTTTAGACCAGACTAGTTGAAAAATATACCCACAAACAGCGCAAAGTGCATCTCCAAGTACCAAGTAAGTGTCTGTATGTCTCATGACGGCCTGTTGGTGGTGCCCAGTAACTTTCCTATTCCAAGTGCACTTCTCTGGACAGTATAGGGATTCATTAGAGACCACTGGCCAGCACTTTTATTTCAGGCTGCAGCTTTACTAACATTATTAAAAAAAGTCTTCAAAAACATCAATTTAATCACTTTTTTTGTTATGTCTTGAAAATTTATATTTGTATTATAACATCCTATCTATAAGCCCTCTGTACCCAGTTATTTTAATGATTTGCATTTAGAGAAATGTTGATTTGTACTGTTTTCAATGCCATATGCCTGATTGTGTGGAAAACAAACCTAAGTTTGACCTATTGAACTGCTAACATCGGACTTCAGGAAGCTTTTCAGCTTAAGCTCTCTTCTCAATAATAAAAAAAAAGTACAAACCAAAAAAGGACAAGGTCTGTTTATTTTTCCAGTAACTGTATTTTATTTTGGCAAGTATCAAATGAAATGACTTCCTGTCATTGGTGTTTTATTGAAGTGGTAGTTACATATTTATTATATTTAAGTGAGATTTGTAGCTCAATATTAAACACACCAAATGAGATACTGTGTAAGCTTGCTGATTATTGAAGCTGGCTCTGATAACCTAAGTTAACCATTTCGTACCCAATTACGTTCCCAATTTAGTCTTTTAGTGTTTGTGGATGGATAATTAAATTGTGAGACAATATTGGATATTGGATCAAAACAACAAAAAGGTAAATAGTACATTTTACGCATTGTTTAAAAATGCTTTATTTTAAAATGAAGTTCATTATATTGATAAAACTGGGGGCTACCACTGGTGCTATCACATTACCAATGTCTTATGCATGTCTTTATTCATATAACTGTTAAAAGCTGGTAAAACACAGTAGTCAAACTGGTTTCACCGCATGCTTAATACAGTATTGTTAATTAAAAGACAAAAAGAAAGCAGCCAACAGAGAGATGACCGCTCTACAGCTCACTGTGCTCCTTGTCTGTAGTTTGCCCGTGCGTCTCTGGGAGGGTCTGAGTGAGTAACGCAAATCGGTCCTTCTTCAAGCCCTGGCTAACTACTTGCTCCGTTGATCTGATTTCCAGGTATTCCTCTTTTGCTCCATACTTTGGCCAGTGGACAAGACCACGCCCATTAGGAGACCTACAAACATGCAGATCACAAACAAGCTTGTGTATTCAGCATATCTCTGTGTGATTAGTCTTAATAATGAGCGTAATGCCTACCCTGTGTAAGCAAAGTTGCCCCAGTAGCTCATCATGGTTCTGCTCAACTGCTCTTCTTCTTCACTGCAGACATCTCGAATAACAAGAATCGGGTAAAATGCTTAAGTACTCTACATTTACGAACTCAGAGAAATCCCTGCTGCTCTGTTTAAAATGGTGACTTTTATACAGCACTTACTGACTAGTTGGACATGAGTTTCCGTAAAGCAGAATCCAAATACCATAAAAATCTCATCTCCATGGTCACTCTTAACGAAGCTCGGCCTTTTATCCTGCAGGAATTTTGGAGGATGCTGATACTCATACAGGTACACGGGGGCGCCTGCATCTAATAGTGAACACATCGGTGTTATTTTATGTTGCAGTGACAGCTGTGATTAATAGATTTGCGTAGTCTTGTAAAAGTGAAATACCTCTATGGGCATTAGCAGCCTTGATAGCTGGAACGACGAACATCAGATCTCCAAGCACCTGAGTGAAGCTTTCTCTGTTTTTCAAACGATCTTCTCCAGTTCCAACATATTCCTCTACCACCAGTTTTTTGAAATGTGCATTTTCAGGCTGGAGAAAATGAGCTAACTGTCAGAGAAGTTTGAGCAAGAGGATGAGGCAGAGTAAGAAATGTAACATCAGGCAGTGTCTGTCTTACACCAGGATAGAATATGGAAAGCATGTTCGGGACACCCTCCCGATCCATTCCCTCAGTCCAGTTCGGAGGAGCAAAGAACTAAAGGAAGACAGCCAGAATTAAGCTTTCAGATTGGAAACTTTTTTGGGGCCCATGTGGAAATGGACTTAGCGTTCACACTTACATTGCCGATTAACCAGCCCCCTTCATCATTATTGACACCAGTCATGAATGGCAAAGTGAGAAGTTCGGAATTACGGAACAGCTCATCCACAGGTTTCTGCAGGAAGTGTCCGTCAACATTTAAAGGTAACCTCACTTCTGTGGTCTTGAGTGAGTAAAGATGGCAAGAGAAAGAAAGTTGTGACAAAAACAAAATAATTTAAAAAATTTGTAATGAAAATCCTAACCAGTCAAACTGTATCCTTTTTGGTGCAATATCTCACCTCTAAATTAGTCATAATAGTGTTAATATCCATGTTTTTCATGCAACTGGCAATCTTCTCTGTGCTTTCAAGGCTGCAGCCAGACATGTTTGCTACCATCTGAGGGTGACATTGATTAATGCTTAGATGTATTCAGTATTGTACACATTGGAAAGTTTATGCACAAATATAACAATGATTATCAACCTTTGCCATTGGTAGAGGGTCACTGTCAATAAGTAAGTCCATTGCAGCAGTGCCGCTCTCTGCAATGCCATTGTGGAACAGGCCTTCAGAAAGCGGTGAGAGTAGCTGTTGAATGAAACCGACAGGAAAAAAAAAATGAGAAGTTTGATGAAGTGACATAACTGTGCAATACTATACTGATCCTTACCAAGACGGATACGCTCACTCCACCAGCAGACTCTCCAAATATAGTTACTGCATTTGGGTCTCCTCCAAAGTTATGAATGTGCTCCTGCGTCCACCTCAGGGCTTGGATCTGGTCCAGCATACCGAAGTTACCTGACAGGTGCTCATCTCCGGTGCTGGACAGAATTTGCAATTATAATCTGCCAGGTTACATTTACACAGGCTGGTTGGTGAAAGTGACTCCAGTGAGTTTCAATTGTTGTGGCGCTGATCAAATGAAGTAAGAGAACATAATAATTCTATCTCCATTCTAGCTGCGTTTTACCTGAGAAAGCCCAGAACTCCCAGACGGTACTGGATCAAAACCACAACCACATCCTGGTAAGCAGCCAAGGCGGAGCCATCGTACATTGAAGCTGAACCAATAGTAAACCCTCCACCGTGGATCCAGACCATGACCTGTTAGGGTAATAAAGGACCTTGAGCTTTTCCACAAAGCATAAAGTACAAATTTATTCTAGATCTCAATTACAGTACATTAACATAAATAGAAACTGACATAAAACAGAGCTGATGGCAAGAAATTGTGTATTTAGAGGCATTTCCTTTGGAGTAGGGATCCAAAGATAACCAAATCTGATTCTCAGTGAGCAACACGGCTCCAAATATGCAGCAAAGTCTTCTTACTGGTAGCTTGGTATTGTGAGCTCTCTTTGCTGGAGTGTAAATGTTGAGGTACAGACAGTCTTCTGAAACATCTGGGATGTGTGCCATAAAGAAACCAAGTTTTTCAAGCAGATCGACCGAAAATTCTCTATTCTGCATGCACCTGAGAAGAGACAAGATTTATCAGTAGGCATTGAATAACATTTCTTCATGTGTGGTGTACAACAACTGAAGCATGGAAATGCCTTACATGAGCGGCTGCTGGGTGGCGTCCCTCATTCCTTCCCATGCCTCAGCAGGCTGAGGTGCAGCCAATCTCAGAGAGGGGCCTAATGGTGGCTTGGCAAAGGGGATTCCCAGGTATGCGTAGACCCCAGTCTCCTTCCCCTTTACATTCAAATACTGACCTCTCAGGCTGCCGAGCTTTGTGTGGACATCTGGTGCTGTCAGAATATATTAAGACTAGTCATTTCACAACAAAACTTACATTCCAGTTCAAGTAAGATAAAAAAAAAAAAATTCCACATATGCAACACTTAGTTGGTGCTGGTTTATGATGCAAATGCTGAGCATTAGGTATCAGCTTTTCTTTTGTTTTCAGTTGTGTCGAGGCATGTGGAAACACGGTGTCCCGTGTTCCCCATTTTTTGTCTTTACTCAACTCAACTCAAACGCATGCAAGAATGGTACAATTGGGAATTGTGAAAGTTTGGGCAGTTAATCTTGATTCATCACTTGATCAAATAATATATTACCGAAACTGCTGTTTGTTTCTGTCAACTAATTAAATAACTATTAAAAAAAAAACCATTTTGGTAATATATTATTTGATTAAGTAATGAATCAAGGTTGCCCAAACCTTCCTAATGCCTAATTGTATCTGATCTTGTTCTCTTTCTTATCATCAGACATTCAACTGTATTGGTCGTTTTGTAAAAAGCTATTTGACACAAAAGTTACGTTAGCAAAGTGGGATTGGTGTCACGATACCTCTAAGAAAACTCTTCCTGGTCGGAAGTGTGACATAACAATGGAATCAAGTTATGGAAGGCTACTTGATAAGGCATTTCACGCACTTTGGGGCCAGTGCTTTCTGTGGGAATATGGAACTACCGTCGCCACGCCTTTTCACTTAGCAGGCCACAAGAACATATGAAGCACACTTAAGGCAACTGAACCCAAATGCTTAATCTGATCTCTTTAAATAAGATTCCATTCAAATGATGACTATTATTAACAGACTGGTCGTCAGTGCAACTAATGTAACTGTCATTTACATCTGTACAACTAACACTGTGGCATACAATACTGATGCAAACTGATGTGTGTATCAGTTTTGAGTACATCTGCAGAGCTACACCCTGGCTCAACTGCGATCTTGCAAACATGAAATATCATGTAAGCCTGAAGATTATGAATGTCAGGGAAGTCATCAAGGACTTTGTCGTTAGGATGCGTACACACAGATCTACAACTAGTGCGGGCTGATTGCTGTCAATGTCCTCACGCACAGAAAGCGGCCGTGTTTCTCATCTACTCACCTTGTTGGATCGCCGCAGCGCAGAGACAGAAGAGACAAGCCAAAGAGAGAGAGACACTTTGCTTTGCACAGAGAGTCATGGTGGCTGTGTCCGCGAGCCTGTGGCGAACTCTGCGGGCGCGTCGCCTCTTCTTTAAAGAAGCTCGGAGCCGGAGAACTTTGCTCCGGGCGGGCTGCGCTATTATTCACCTTATGAACACGGAAATACGGTGGCGGCTTATGACAGATAGTCAGTGTGAGCAGAGGGCACCCTTACATTTTCTCAAAGCTCAAAACACTTACTCACGAAGAGAGTCTTTCATGTTTTACAAGTTTTTGTGGGAAAAGCTGCTGTAGATGTAAATCTGTACTATTAAAATTTAAATCCAACCGGGAGGAAAAAGAGGAAAAATAACCAGGGGAAATCTAACTATGCATATTACATTTTTGGGTTTTTAGAAAACACTAATTAAAGCCAAAGGTGACATGATAAACAAAATAAATGTTACATGCACTGCAAGTCACCACATACGAAATATTGAAGGAAAAGATTACGTTTTTCTGTAACATAAGACCTCAATGTTGACTTCAGAGCAGTAGGACAGGGGTGAATCTTAACCATTACATAATGTTGTCAATAAGTCTTGCACAAGCCTGCACAAGTGATTATTTTCCTGCAAGGGAGAAGGCCAACAACCACAACACAGCTAAAGCCTGCCCTGATAAGCTGACCAAATGACTGGGATTTGAGCAGAGTTTTAGTAACAGGTGAGGGAAGAAGGGAGATGATAAAATAATCAAGCAAAGAAACAAACAAATCTTTAGAAAAAAAACAATGCATCCTAAAGACACTGTCTTTATCTAATCTATGTTGCAATCTAGAAAAACCACTTAGTGGAGTGCATATTACTGGTGTCTGCCTGAATAATACTTTAAATACCACTGCTAGGTTGGGTACGGTTGCATTTCAATTACCCGGATCCTGGATCAAGATCCAGGTCAGCTCTGGATGTCTCCCAAAACTGTAGAATTTGTTTCATGGTACAAGAAATCCATCCATTAGTTTATGAACCGTATATGATCCACTCTTCCTTGCGCTGACTACACCTCAAGCCAGCTGATTGTTGCACGTACGGTCAAAGTTTTTGGACCTTGAAAGGAGAAGAGTGGATAAAGTGTGTCAAGTTTTAACATTTGAATTGCAATGTTTCATCTTTTTTACCTCTGTAGATCCACTGTCTGAATGGAGAAACTGGTACATGTTAAAAGTGCTGTAATTTCAGGCCTCTCAGCTGTCACTTTTTTTTTTTTTTTTTGATGACTTTAATGTCACTTATGATTACTTATAAATCATTAAAGACATCAAAAGACTGTACTAGTGTGGATGCCGCGATTGTAAATAATGTTTCCGTTTCTGACACCCACGGGTTGTAAATTTGTGTGTCTGCTTAGCTGAACATTTGGATAATCTGATAATGATAATCAGCAGTAAGACAAGAAACAATCACAATCACTGCTTATGCTTATGCTTATGCTTATGCTTATACTTATGCTTATGCTTATGCTTATGCTTATGCTTATGCTTATGCTTATGCTTATGCTTATCTTTCTCCTGGCTCTTCAGTCTGAGTAGCTCGGGCCAGTGGCGCAATGGATAACGCGTCTGACTACGGATCAGAAGATTCTAGGTTCGACTCCTGGCTGGCTCGGCCCCCTCTTTTTTTTTTTTCCGCCATCACCGGCTGACGATACACTGGGCGCAAAGAACAAAACCAGTGCACCAACTGTGTAATTAACTTGGTGGACAAACTTGCTATTTGCTGCTTTGTCAACTGGAAAAAAAAACCTACCCTGGACAAATTTGCTCATATAGAATATATTATTGTCGTTAGCTGGTGACCGACCACTACCAGAAATCTGAAAAAAAAAAAAAACGTTTTATTTTTATTTGTTTTTCGCACTGCCGATTCGATGGAACAATTCGTTAACCCACTTAATTTCCCGTGATTAAAGCGGCCAGAGTACGGAAAGATGTGACGCTCTTATCACGCTCGCGGACCTCCGCGCCTCCGCGCCTCACCTCCCCCCACCTCGCGAGTGAGCAGTGGCGGAACTAACGCACGAGGGCGAAGGCTCATCTCTCGCGAGGAACGACGCCGTTATCGGAATCGCTACAAACAACACGAGAATTCATCATTCACACGGTAATATAACCCAATCTGAGACCGTATATGTGTCGTGTGTCGGCAAGGAGGGAAAGACGTTCAATCGAAATCATTTTTATTATTATTTATTCCAACCTTTCACAATCCATGAAACTACACTTGGGCGGCCTTAAGGCCCAGCTGTCATGCTAACCCTCCACGCTAGCTTAAATAGCGAGCCATTTGCACTTGCTTCAGCTTAAACGATAGCTAGCACGCAAGTTTGCAAATCCGCTTTCGTAGTGCCAGCTAACATGAGCTGGGATGCGTGCCTCTTTGGGCGAAGGAGTTACAGCCGAAATGCCGCAGTAATGACGATAGCCAGAATTCATTCAGTTAAATTACACAAATTCCTAGCCAGCGAAAAGGTCAGGTTTAGTCGTCTCATTTGCTTTGTTTTGGTCCTGCGTTATTTCACAGCGAAGAGACCCCCCCGCCCAGTTGGCTAGCCAGTATTGTAGCTATGCTAAGCTATGGAGTCTTGGTTAACGTAACACTCTTAACGTAAAGTAAGATACTACCAGCGATATGTGGTAGTTTTATGGCCGCAGCTGATCGGAATGTAACTGGTTATTTCTAGAAACCAGGTTTCCTGTCATAACAATACCCTTACTTTTCCACGTTTCACAACACTTAATATTACAAGAGCTAACTCAGAGCTTAGAACTGTTTAGCACGTTTCAAGTTGTAGTCACTGATAATGATATGACATAGTTATCATCTCCAAATTGCCCATATGACATTTATTAGTAGTCGTTATTTCAAAGTAGAGGAACTGAGACAGGAGGAGGAGAACGCTGGCACGTCATGAGTCTGGATACCATATTGCTCCTCTGACACACTTCTTTCTGCATCACTAACATGCTTGTGTCTCTATCTTGGCTCTTGCACATGTCCCTTTGCATATCAACTATGCAAATACTATGACTGCAGTCTTTAATGGATTTTATTCATTTATTTATTTTACAAATTATTCCAAAAAGGTTATTGATGAATTAAAGTGTGCCTTTCTATTAGCTATCTGTTCTTTATTTATTTTTAACCAATTATTCATTTTTTAATTATTAACCAATAGGTTATCAGTAATCTGAAAGAAAGTCATTGGTAAATATGTATATTACAAACAGATGTCACCTGCTCGGATATAGGCAGCTTACATTTCAATCGGGATGCATAATGTGCTCAGATGAAAAATAAAAATCCAAACTAAGCAAATACATACATAGCAAGTGCAAGAAAAACAAATTAAACATAATTTGATTGTTGCACTGACATAAAAAATGATTCATATTTGCGTTTTAGCTTAATGCAAGTTCATTGATTTCTGCATTAGCATTCAAAATAGCAATCGGGGTGTTGTAACAAAATTATTTTGTTACATTTTCATAACTCTGTTACCATGACATCCTCAGTAATTACAAACTGTTAACATTAGTAAGAGATAGAACAGCAAACCAAAGTATAGAGACTTAATAAGATTTAGCATGTGGTACACAAAATGTGCTGTATATTAAGGCTTGACAGACACTGATGGTCTGAGCAAGGCTGAAGTGTTTTAGATGTAATGCTGGCAGAGTTTATCAAGTTTTATGTGACCAGTTGTGTAACTTAAAGAGTTCTTTAAGCAACCATTCAAAAATACAATCAGGCCTGAATTGTATGCAAGTGAAATTAAGTGTATGGAGCGTAAGTTAAGTGACAAAGTGAGGCAGCCACAGATGTGGTGGGAAGATATTCTGATTTACAGATGCTTGTCACTGCAGACATTTTGCAGTTGTGCTGGATTAACCGATTGTTATTTTGTTATTTCAGTGAACAATGTCTGAACAAGATTTGGATGAAATTGTGCAGATAACAGTGGAGGACTTTAGCCAGGAGGACCGCACAGGTAAAATTTCCATGAAACAACATGAAAACTTATTTTTCTAGTTGCATATTGATTTTCTCTGCTCTTTTGACCTGATAATATTTTCATTTGCATATTTAATATAACTTGTTAATTAAAATCTGTATAACACACCTTGTCTGTAGTATTTGGACTCCATATAACTGACAGTCAATACTGTTGCTTTGGATCCCGTAGTGAAATCCAACATGATGTGTTATTTTGACTGTGTTTCTGTATTTAACTTATGCTAGATGTGCTGGAGAATCATGGAGATGATGAAGAAAAGCCTCAGAGGAAAAAGATGAAATTAAGTAGCAGCCAGGATAATATCAATAACTGCCAAGACCTGTCTTTCATTAAGGTAACTGGGATTGTTCAAAACATTTACATATTTCTTTATTTTGAATAAGTACATAGTAGCATTATCTTGTTGTTCATTCACCCAGAGCCTGCTCGTCTCATTTACCACATCAATCACCCAACGATTGGAGGGAATCGAATCCAAGTTGCACGCTCTGGATGCAACATGCAGAGCCCTTGGACACAAATTAGACATCATGATGCCCTGTGCAAAGAGTCCTATCCAGGTTCCTATGGTTGCAGGGTCTCCACAGGGTGCTACCCAAACTTGGAACAAAGTACGATGGTAAGATGCAAACAATGAGCCCCAAAGGAGCAGCAGGAGCTAGCAGATGTGCCACTGAAGTAAGCAATACAATTTCAACTTCTTTTTCAGCGTTGTTCCGCAAACAAATGTGATAGTGAGCAGCGAAAACACAAAGGGCACTGGTCATGAAGACACGCCCCTGGAGAACCTGCTTAATAAGTGAGTGGCACACATTGGCACTATATGTCTGGTGTGGCATGATTTCAGAAATGTGTAAATCACTCCAAACGTAGTACGGCTTGAAAAATGTTTACTTACCCTATTGCAAACAAATGTACTTAACTCTAGTTTTCAATCCAGCTGTTGGTGGACTTTGTAGAATCCAGTACAGTCATACTGAATGTATGTTGGACCCACTGACTGCAAATTTGTGTTTCAGTGCAGTGTCACGGAGGCGGCAGAATACAATCCTGGTAAAGGTGCCAGGACATGAGGAGAGTCAAGAAGAACAAGAGAGCGGATCGGAGGCCAGCGATTCTGTCTCTAATGGGGGCCATCCCATAAACGCACAAAATGGCCAGAACGTCACTCTCATCACGCTCAATTCAGAAGGTATGACCTCAGAAAGACATGAACTGTACATTAACAATAATGCTATTGTTTCCTCGTAGACTGTTGGTATATAAGAATAAACAAGAGGACATGGGTTTAATGCATTGAATTAAACACGAACATGAATTTAAAAGTGCTTTGTCTAATGCAAGGCATCTTGTGTGAGCGCTGAAAGCTCTGTATGCTGCTCATTTTCTCAAATGTACTCTATAGATACAACATTTCACTTGTTCTTAATCTCTGTATGTACTGGAAATCTTGTTTCTTAATGTAATTAACCTTTGGAACAAACTTCCCCTGTGTGGCAAAGGGAAATTTCCCACAAGGTTATTTCAAAAGCCTCATGGCCCTTTCATTCTGTGTGACTTATCAACTCTGCAAGGGTCAGGTGATCAATCTCATTAATATGTAAGCAGCAGTGCATGTGAACGTGGTGTGCAGCAAGGTCCTTTGGGGTGAACTCGACAATATAGTAATAAATTTAAGGAATATTTAACTTAAATTTATTGTGAAAACCTTCAGCACAATTACTTTTGATCGACTTAATTAAAATTGGACTCTGAACACAATTCAGAGTGTTCATCTTCATGGAAAGCAAAGTGTTGATGTGGTTTTGAGTGAGGCTGATAAAAGCTCTGTTTGCTCTTTTGTGTTTTAAGCAGCTTTGCTCGTGGTTCTGGCTGAGCCTGACAGAGAATAGTTAATTTCTTACTGTGCAAAGGCTAAATTAAGTCCACATTGTTCCTTTTGCCCTCATTACTTTTTTGGTTACTTTACTTTATGTCAACTCAGGGAATTCTTGGCTTCAAAGGCAGTCAACAGTTTTACATTTATCAACAGCTGTGGGTTACCGTGATCAAATTTTGTGAGTCAGCATTAGCTACACGGCACCATGTGGTGTTCATAACAGTATGTCTCATGCGTTCTTTGTTTGTTTTTGTTTGTGTGTCTAGTGAACTTAACAGCTCACATATGCTGTAACAGCCAAAGCACGTCTTTTTTTGATACCTTTAGTATTAGCCAAACGTTACCATAATTTACCTTCTTGTCCTTGCCACAAGAGTGTGCTATTGTATTAGCCAAATATCTCAGTGGCTCTGAAGCATTATAGCATCTATCAGCCTGTGAATCAGTGCAACTAGATTTTATAGTCACATACCAGTTTAGATGTGCTTGAATGGCTCTCCCTTCTCTTGTTTCATCTAGATGATTTCCCAGGAGGCACCTGGCTGGGAGATGAGAGCAACCCAGAAATGCGAGTTCGGTGCCCAGTGTCTCCGGCTGATATGCTCCATATCACCACAAACTGTCGCACAGCAGAGAAAATGGCACTGACGCTGTTGGACTATCTGTTCCATCGGGAGATCCAGGCTATGTCAAATCTTTCTGGGCAAGGCAAACATGGCAAGAAGCAGCTGGACCCGCTCATGATTTATGGCATACGCTGTGAGTTCTCCTGACGTCATAACTGTCTAGTGCAGCAATGTCATGCTTCACTATGTAATCAGTTTTTTACATTGTGAAGGCTGACCTGCTGGGAAAACTTTGAAAAAAGTCTCATAAAAAGATTGACATATTACTTCTAATGTTGAAAGTGAATTCAGCGTATTTTCTTGTCAAGTGCTGCTAAACGGTGTAATAACTTAATTTTTAAAATGACCCACTTGTAACTGCCAAGGTGGGGCTTAGTAACCGCTGTTTATCTGACGGTTGTTTCATGGTTTCAGCACTATCAATTAGGCTCATAAATTTCAATTAGTCAAGGTTTAAATGCTCGCCTTCTTGCAGCAAGAAATGAACTCTCTTAAACCTTCCCACATTTCATCTCCGTTCGGCTCCGAATTGGACACAGGAATAGATTGCAGTCTGTACTCCCAAGGCGGGTTACAACAACATGCATTCTCCATTGCACACACGCATAAATGTGCAACACATTTTTATAAAATGCCAGGCTCCAAATGACAAGCACATGTGAGTTAGAAAGATCGTTATAGAGTCGACCTTATTTAAGTGAACTCTCTGGTTCCTACTAAAGCACGATCAGGTTTATTGAGGACAGTCTTGTGCCTATACACTGTATTGTTCATATTCCATCGTAAAGAGGGATCTGTTATCTATAGCTTGTGGCCCCTGCAGGAAGCATGCATAAGAGTTTGTAAACTCAGTAACCTGTATTTCCTCTTCGCAGCTTGGGTGTGTGTAGTTGCATGCAGATTTGGCTTGACAGAGGTATGTAGAGGCTGGAGCAGGGCCAGGTGACTTTTGGTTGACTCATTCTGCCTGCTGAAAAAAAGGGAAAAAGGAATGAAGGAGCAACTGGCCTGCTTGCCTGTGCAGGATTCATCGGGTTTGAAAGGGCTGTCGTCCCATCATATACAGATACCCTCAAACTCCCCTTCTGTCTTATTATCTACCCTGAAGCCTTAGCTGCGTTGTTAAATTTTGTAGAAATGAGCTGTCAAGCGGCTCAGATCCGTTTAAGAGTTCACAACACTGAGGTTGACAGCCACTAAATACAGCTGCATCCAGTCTCACCTGCATATATCTTCACCGAGGGAGGGATGAGGAATAGTCAGCATTCTTAACACGCGTGTTAAGAATGCTTGTCAAAGGATGTGTGAAAAAGAAAGGGCAGGGTCAGGACCATATACATCGATTCCAGATGAAATGACCCTACTACAAACACATTTTTTCTTAAGCCTATCAAACAGGGCTGTTGTGTCAGTGGACATTAAATATCCTCCAGTGTTTGAATCCTTCAGGTATCACTGCAAGGATTGTTAAGCTGTTAGACTGAAGACTGTTCGATGATATGCTGAATGTATACATTGCATTGTGACACTTGCAGATGATGCTCAGAGCGCACACTTTCACAATTTGGAACATTTAAAGGTCTGTTTTTGAGAACATTTTGAGTAATTATGGTCTTTTTTGCCAAAAAAACATTTTAAAGTTGAGTAAAATGGTCACACAAAAAACACAGTCTCTGTGCCTTTTGAATTGTGTTGAGTAAATAGGTCTTGCATAGGTCTTTTAACCGGGAGACCGGGTTGTTTTTGTGTATCCACACTGGCACTGTCTGTTGCCGAGAGCATTGTGCTTGCAGATTGTCTGGTTGTATGTCCATTTGTTTGTTCCATTCTCCAACATGATATCTCAGGAACTTTTAGGGGACTTCCTCAAATTCCCAGTTGGCCCCGGAAGACAAATTACTAAAATGGTCAAAGGTCCGGTCACTGAGCTCACGTTTGCCCCATGTTTCTGAATGTGATAAAAACGTTTTTAGGCAGTTTTATAAAGTTTCGTACAAATCTGATGATATTCTTAAAAAAATGTTTGAAGTTTTCAATTGTAGTTTTGTTAGGTTTACGTAACAAAATTATTATGTATTATTATGTGATTATGTCTAGGCAAAAATATAAACTCTACTCGGTTAAACTATTAAATCTACACTGAATTTTGTTTTTACATGATATACATACAGTGACATTTTGTGAAGCTTTTAGGGTGTCTCTGTCCTGGCAAGTTGATTATCCTGGCTACTGAGTCATGTAGTGACTGATAGTGGCTTTTCAAAGGCCAATATAACTGTTGAAGTGAAAATACTAGTCAACTATTTGTCATCAATACACAAATATGTACCTAAATAATAAAAGTAATCTGCCACGTACCATCCAATTCAAAGTAATTACTAAATATAGAACTGATCAAAGAAAACATAAGCTATGTAGTTCCCTCAAATTTAAAGTCCTTTTGAGAGGTTGACTGGTGCGGGATGCACAGCTGTTGACCACTTTAGTAGTTCTGACAATACTGCATCCTGTTGCCAAATTATTTTTACCATGGTGTTACCAATTATTTGATCTTCCTCTATTTTACAAGTAACACTGCTTGCATGTTTCCTTCACTAAAGCTGAAAGCAGACTATTTAGTTTCCTGTACTGGAACAGTGGTGGCTAAATTAAGACCAAAGGATTTCCAAGGCAACACTGCAGTTTGAAAGACCGAAAAGAAGATAGTGTAGAGATATGGAGTCCCATTCATAACCAAGCAAACCATTTTGGTGCCGTTTTCCCTGCACTACAAGTAACATTTGACCTCCCTGTATCCCGACAGGCCACTTGTTCCACAAATTTACTATCACAGAGTCTGATTGGTACCGCATCAAGCAAAGCATCGATTCCAAGTGTCGCACTGCCTGGAGGCGCAAGCAGCGTGGTCAGAGTCTGGCTGTCAAGAGCTTCTCCAAACGCACACCTCGCAGCACAGGTTCAGGTAAAGTACTTGTTTTAGAAGCACGTGTTTCTATGTGCTGTATTTATGCCCTAAATATACTTAAAATGTTAGGACCACAGTTAAAGGTTTGTCGACTTTGCTTTATCAGTTCGCATACTTGGGACAACCATTATGTTGAAATGACTCTATATGCTTTAATGGGGCAAATGAAAGTTTTCACCATAAATTTAGTTTTAAAGCTTTCAAAAATAAATGAAAGCTATAGACAAAATGTGAAGAACCTTTTTTTTTTTTTTTGTTGTGTCAAAAATCATCAGAAGTTTGCATGCTAAGCAGCAGGCCAGCTATTCTGTCTCATAATACCGTTTTGCAGTTCTAGAAGCAATAGTTCAATATCCAGCTTGGAGATTTCTAAGAACGGATGGAGATGGGTTTGCACAAGCACTCTTAGTGTTCAATATACCTACTAACTTAATATACGTACAGGCAGAAGGGCCACTAGCCCCACTGATAACTTAGATAATATTAGCTATAACTGCAACCAAGGATAATAACATAGTCTACAGAGAAGACTTATTTAAAGCAGACAGCAAAGTGACAGCATATATTTGTAAAGAAGAGCTAGAAATTGGATGCAAAGATGGCCCCTTTTCAGTCCAATGAAAATTGCAAAGGTGACAATAATACAGAATTAGCAGCTTTGTATGAGAGACATTAAATCTGTGATTTTCAAATTGAGGACAACCTAAATGTTGCTTTCTAAAAATGTATATTTTGGTCCAGGATGACATTTACTCTGCATGTGAAACACACACACATACAAAAACATAAAGACGACAAAGCCAATCTCAGCTAGAAAATATGCAAATCACAACATGTAAAATAACATTTCAACTTGTATGACAAGGAATCCTTTAAAAGGACTCTGAGGACCTGAGTGAGTTTTTATATTTAAGGATCCACTATACTTTTAAGCTGTTTAATTCATTTTTTGTGAAATGGAGTAGGAGTGAGCTCTTTAGGATTTTTGGTATATCTATGGTCTAAGAAAGTGAATACTTAACTAGCTCCACTCCCAAAAGCTTTTATCAGCTGATAACGTTGCTATGATTTTGTGGTTGTTTTTCAATTTTTCCTTTGTGAGAGTGAAGAGACATCTTCTGCTGTTTCTTCCACAGGCCCTGACACCACAACTGTTTTTCAGTTTGCATTGGCTTTGGTGGAGCGACATGTTAACTTTGAGCTGTGAATTTGAAAGGAATGGATAGAGGTCCATCCATTCATTTTCTACCGCTTATCCTGTTAGGGGTGGCGTATTCAGTTACACTTATACAACACAGTCACACACAGTGAACTCTGACTGTCCTTACTTAGTCAGCTACATCTTTATTAAAGCTATTTTAAGACCTAAACCCAAATGCTGATACACTGCTCGGCTGCAGATGGTTGTAATCTGCACACAATGCCTGCTGTCCTTCCCTCCCTGAGAGCCATCACCTCTCACCTCTGACAAGGGAACAGACTTGCAGGGAAAACCCAAATATCCTTTGAGCACATATGAGGTTAGGGTTCTGCCTTTTCAGGTCACACACACGCCCCAGAATGTAACACAAATACTAGGTCAGATGGTTCATGCACATGTAACATGCAAAGGTAAACATGCAGAATAATGTCTTCCTTTGTCAGATCACATGTTGATGTAGAGGAAACAGGCATTTTGTCTTCATTATAATCATTATTTATCAGTGACACAGCAATAGCAGACCAACTCAGACCACAACCGTAAAACATCATAAGACACCTGGCTCCTGCTTCCTTGTCTGGCAAGCGGGAGGATTATTTTATGATATAATAGAAAACAGTAATAATGAAAGATGGCCTTACCCTTTAAAACAACATAACAAAAACAGGACTTTTCACTTGTATGTGATTTTTGCTGTTTGGTGTGTGTAATGTAAATCTACCCTCCCTGTTTGTTTTTCATACCTAATAAAACACTTTTTGCAAGATTCTTACATTGTACATTTTATAAGAGAATTTTTGATTAAGTTTATTTTATGTGCTGTTGTGCTCTGTTGTCTTTGATTGCTGATACTTAGTCCTTGGGTTGGTTTGGAGCTGCAGTGAGTAACGTGATGGGTCTTTGCTGTGGTGTCAGACTGGTGGTATGAGAGGTGGAGGCTAGGCTGAGGGCTGGAATTTCAGTGTAGTTGCTAGACCATGACTGTGTGTGTGTGATTGGATGGATGGCTTTAAAGTCCTGGTTGTGTATTTAGGCATTTGATAAACTGTAAACATGTCTTCATCAAGCAAATGGCCTGAGTATTAGCCAGATTTTTTACAAGATTTTGCAAAAGCCTCTTGCTATGTTCGAATGTTTCTTTGTGTTTCTGTGTCTTAGAGACCATTTATTTATTTATTTATTTATTTATTTTTTCTTCTAAAAATTATTCTCTCTGTATTCCTGATCTGTTTCCACTGTATACACAAGGACAGAAGTAACCATATTGCTTGTCCTAACCAGAGGAAAGCCTGGCAGAAGAGGGAGCCCATATTGAGACTGCCACCCAGCAGACTTTGCACTACACACTGGCTAATCCACAAGTTCAGTTCCACCGTATTGGCGAGGATGGACAAGTTCAAGTGGTGAGTGTCAGTAATTATATACCATAATCTTTTTGAATTGATAGGCACACAGTGTTGTTATACATTATAAACAGAATTTTAATTGAGGTTTCATCAACAACATGTTATTCTAATTTCTTTCTTTAATTATTTTAAGACCTGTGTTTCGTTTGTGTAACAGTGAAAATTAACGCAGCATTTTTAAATAGTGTCTCCAAGGCGGACTGTGGTGATAGGGAAACGAAGCACAGGAACAAGAACCAATCTCAGAGGTTAATTTATGAAAATTCAGAGATAATGTTGCAGCTAACACACTGAGTTTTCACAGGTTGCTGATGCATTAGGTGGACATGGCAGTTAAAATCTCGCATCAGCAGCAATCCATAGTTGGCTTATAATTTTTTTTAAACAATGTCCATATGAAATTGTGCTCATATTTATAAGGCTGATTTGTCCATTACCCCCAAAAAATTCTCCCCTCAGTATCTTCATGTACTAATATTTGTGTGACATTAGTTTTTCTGTGTGTAAGTATGGAATCTCCCTTCTTCCTCCCTGATCGGTTTGAGCAGTGATACACTTTATCTGCCCAGGACCTTTTTATTCATTCATGTTCCACATCAGATAAGTGAGCGTATACAAAATACTCTCTGAAAGTTGGCTTGTTTCAGATGTTGTAGAAGGTTTTCTTTTTTTTTTTTCACTGGAATACAGAGATCATTGACTTTACAATTTCTACTCTTTAGTGTAGTCATTACTTGCGATCTAAAATATTTACTTTAATCCACTGACACTGGAAGCTAACAAGAAGAAATTGACATTTTACACATGGATCATGTGTACTCAAATGCAACAGAGTATATGAGTATTGAGGAGTGGAAAAAAATGACACCAAAAATTACAGCTACGCCACAGTTTAGATAAGCCTAGATAAAAGCAGTAAGAAATTGAATAATGATAGAGGATTGTATCCGTGTTGTTCCTTTCTTTAACACAGGTTCCCTTGGGAACAGAGGGATCAGAGCACAGTGAACAAATTAGCTAATAAAACTGCAGCTAGCTAACATCAGTAAGAAATTATGGGACTGGTTTCAAGCCATTAAAAGCAAGCAGCAAAAGTGGCTACAGTCAGATAATATTTCACTGTTCTTGAGGTGTGCTAGGATAAGGAAATGAGAGCAAAGCAATTAGCCATCAAGGCTCCTGCAAACCTTATATACATAAATTCAAAAAGTGCCTTATTGAAAGAGTGCCATTTGAAGTTTACAGATAATTTGACTCAGAGTTTTCATAACATTCCATAGGGTGATTCTTTTTTGTAATGTGAAAATAGTTATGAACAAAACTTTTTAAAGGTAATATCACTGTATTGGGATACAAGTGTGTGACTTCTCTGCTCCAATCCTTACCCATACTGTAATTGTCAACATGGGTTAAGGATACATTCAGACATTGGACACGATCTTGAACTTGGCTTTGTTTGGGATCAAAATACTCCTTGTCTTTGTTTTTATGTGAAATTTGTTGTTTGTTTGTTTGTTTGTTTTTTTTAAAAACTTGTTAATTATTTCAAAATAATTAAAAGTCATAATTTTTGTAGGCTGTGATGCCGTATTCCAATATTTGTAATGTTGGAACTTTAATGCCATTCAGAATGATGTATCTCATGTAGTTCAATCTTTTAAATCTTTATAACAGTATTAATACATTTTTAGGTAGGAGCCTTGAGGAAAGCATCTTACTCTACACCTTATAGCAGATACCTTATAGCAATAGCAGACTAACAGAGTATGCTTTGCTAATAACAATAAATGTCTCAAACGTTTTAAAAAAATTTCTTGCTGTCGTCATAAGAGCATTATTTTTAGTGGAACATTGGAAGGAGTGTGAAGCAGGGGAGCAGATGATGCTGCCCACTACAGTAAAACATTCTGAAAAAATACAGCTTTTGTCTTTTAATGAGCCTCCGATGCCCAGCGATTAGATGACTTTGTACAGCTGTTGTGGTCAAAGCTCAAAGTCAGCCCCCCTAGAGTTTCATGAGTGGGCTGACAAAGAGGAATTGACTAGACCTCTCATGCCTTTTCCTCCGTGTTACCTGAAATCACTCAAAATATGTAAGTAAGTAATTATGTAAGTTAGAGAAAATTGAGGTACCACACACTTAAAAAAAAATCTATGGCCTGCTGGAGTTTCTGGAGTGTGGGAAAATAAAGCACTAGCAGAAGTTTTTCATTCGTTTTGTCGTTTGTTTACTTGAATTGTATTTAAATGAGTGGCAGAAAGAGGCAAATTGTCAGACAATTTGTCATGAGATTTTTTTCATGAAAAAAAAAAAGGGTTTTCCTGTTTTGAGGGTGTCCGTCCATTCTGAGGCTGTTACTGTTACATTTCACAAAAAACCTTCACATTTGTCACAAACATTCACTTGGCTTCTAGGATGAGATTTCGGTGGTCACCAATCAAAGGCCAAGGCCGCTGTGTCTAGTGTCTGTGAGTGATATCCAAGGAAGAATTACAAGAAACATTTTTAAAACAGGGCATAAATATCCCTCAAAAATTCTAAGTCTAGGTCACTGTGACCTTACATCAGTCCCATTCTTGTGAACACTTATTTCTTTGAATTTGGCTCAAGCATTCAATTTGACTCCAGAGTTATCCAACCTGGCTATGTGGGAATTTCTTTTTTTTTTTGTTACAGATTATAGTTACACCCACAAAGTGCAGCAGATTTAATTTATAATGATTTTATTGTTGACAGTGTTGTGTTTTCTTTGATACACCTAACAGTATTATTCTCATTGTTTCTAATCTGTCAAAATGAATGACAGCTTTCAGATTTTACTTGTTTCATTCTTAGACATTTTAAAAAGAAACTGAGTAAGGAAATGTCTGAAATCAAGTACTGCATACTTACTGCCTGTGATTCAGGGCTGAAACACTTAGATATTAATGCAAACTAGCCAAAGCCATTGAACCACTCCTGCAAGGCAGCAGAGCAAGTGCTTAGCACTTTATTTTTATGGGGCCACTCACCAGTCCGACCAACTCCTGTGAAAGCACTTCAAAAGCATCAGACAAACCTTAACATTTCCAATGCTGTTTTTAATCCTCTAACCACAAGTCTTAAAATGTTTTTTAAGCTTTAAATGAAAACATGCTTTTGCAATTTTCTTGATTATTAATTAGAGTTGTGTAATGTACCCCATTCAGTTTTCTATCTTCTGTTATCTGTGTTTCTCAGATCCCACAAGGTCAGCTGCATATTGCTCAGGTGCCACAAGGAGAAGAAGTCCAGATCACACAGGACAGTGAGGCAAGTGCGCGTGCGCGTGCGTGTGCGTGTGCGCGTAGAGTGGCAGAGAAATAATCTCCCACTCCCCTTTTCTTGAGTTATTCTTGGTATGCTGAATATCTTAGCCCAGGCTCAAACCACAAGATTTTGAGACTGATTTGACCCTAATTCACCCTGCCCAACATTTGGAGGAGAAATCGTCTCTGGGACCTTGCTTGGTACTTATGCTAGACCCAGAATATCTGATAATGTGAGGCATCACAGATCCATTCTTAAACTTCCCTGACTATTTGCACACTCATATGGGCCTTCTCAGTTCATATTAAACATGTTTGATATTTAGGATTTAAAATGGGTATGACATATTAATGCTTTTAAGGCTGAACCACATTAGAGACAGATATCAGCTAATTTTACTGTTAAGCTCCATAACGCGAAACGAGGTAAGGTTAGAGCTGTACGCTATTATGACCGTAACACTCAAAAGCTTGGCTTAATTTTGTTAAAGAGATGCATAGACGAGTCGTAACACCTGTCATAAATGTATTTTGGTATTTTCTTGAAAGCACACGGGGAACAGGGGAGATGTGCTTTAGGAATGACCCCTTAATTTTCAGCAGCAGCCACATTTAAACAGTACACAGCAGACTCCATCAAGGTCAGGAGTAGATGGAACTTAATTTATGGACAACTTAGCTTCTTAGATAACATTGACATATAGCATATTTTAATGATTTTTAATTAATGGAAACAGTCTCTGTTGGATATGGAAAAAGATATTTCCAGCAAACATTGATGCATTGTTACTTCTTTATTTCATGAATAAAACCAAAAATAAAAAAATGTAAAACACAGCTTTGGCATGTGCAAAAGTCTGGGCACCCTAAATTTTCCCAAGTCTCAGGTACTTTTTACAAGTTTTTACAAGCTCAGATCTAACCAGCTGGTTAGTCAGGTCAGTTGTCATTAGAAAGTGACAACAGGTGCCAGTTTCAAAGCTTAAATACTGTGACGCTTCAAACCTTGTGCAAGCACTCAGCAAACATGGGGTCCTTTAAGCAGCTCTGTAAGACTCTAAAAATGAAAGTTGTTGAGTTCCAGCTTGCAGGAGAAGGCTACAAGAGGATAGTGGGTTTCCAGCTTGCGGTTTCCGAGGTGCATATTATAATTAAGAGTGGGCAGTTGAAGGGAACTGTGGAGGTCAAGATGAGATCTGGGAGTCCAAGAAAACTCAGAGAACTGCTTGTAAGCTGGTCATAATGGAAAATCAAATCCCCCATTTGACTGCAACAAGCCTGCAGGAAGATTTAGCAAAATCAGTAGATGTGGCGCGCCATTCTACTGTGCAGCACAAAGAGGACCATCGTGGAAGAGTCAGTAGGAGACAACCTTAACTGTGTCCACATCATAAAATCCAACGTCAAAAGTATGCGATGGAACCTCTAAAGAAGCCTGACATGTTTATGAAACAAATGCTGTGGACTGATGAAGTTAAAATGAAACTCATTGGCCACAATCAGCAAAGGTATGTTTGGAGGAAAAAATGGAGCAGCAGAATGGAGCAGCAGAACACCTTGTCAACTGTTAAGCGTGGCGGTGGATTATTCATACTTTGGGGTTGTGTTGCAGCCAATGGCACATGAGATTTTGCACAGGTAGAGGTAGGAATGGATTCCACTAAATACCAGCAAATTCAGGAAGCAAACATCACACTGTCTGTAAAAAAAAAGATTGAATCTTAAAAGAGGATGGATTCCACAACAGGTTAATGATCCAAAACATACTTCACAATCCACCATGGACTACCTCAAGAGATGCAAGTTTAAGGTTTTGGAATAGCCCTCAGTCCCCAGATTTAAACATCATCAAAGAGCTGTGCATGCAACATGGCCCAAGAATATTACAGAACTAGAAGTTTTTAGTGATGATGAATGGGAGAAAATCCCAAATACAACAACTGAAGACTTTCAGCTGGCTCCAAAACGTGCATACTATGATATCTGCCAAGGCGGTCATACTAAGTACTGAGTTTGTAGCGTCCCAGACTTGTGCACATGCCACAACTGTGTTTTATATTTTTTATTTTTGGTTCAATTTATGAAATGAAAAGTAACTATGCATTAATGTTTGCTGGTAATATTGTCTTATTGTTTACATCTTTTCAATTTAAAAATGTCAAAGCGTGGCCAAATTTTGTCATATAGCTGTGACTTCAACAAAAATCAAACTCTAAAAAAACCCTCTCCTTAGACAAAGCTAGTAGCAGCATGTCTTTGGTTTTCATTTTTGAGATAAAGGATACTGTTTGCTTCACACATTGTGTTTCATCAAATTTGTTTATTGATTGCATTGCATTTCCACTCTCAAATCACAGTGCAGAGCTGTTGTTTAATTGTGAGGCCTGATTTATACCTGCAGAGTTTGCACGTTCTTATTTTTACTTATTTACACACAGAACTTGTTAATAACTGTGTTACTCTGCATTTTTCTTGTCTATCTTCATACGGTGCAGTACGGTTCTCACGGTTCCGTCTCCTGATTACACTGGCTGGTTCCACATCAGTATTTTTTTTTTTTTTTTTGGAGGGGGGTAGGTCCCAGTTTGTGTACACACATGCTGTGCATACTCCTTATAATACTTTCCACAGATGCATGACATTTGTGTAAAGGCAGTTGACACCTTGACCATGCATTTTTCTAATTTCCTATTTGGTGGTGCTCAATGAGTAAATGCCCATTCAAGTGAGAGAGATAGGGTGTTTGGATGCAGGCAAGCTCTAAAGCCTTTCCTGCTCTTTGTGCTTGAGCCCAGATTTTCTTTTCCTCTTTCCTTCCTATTCCTTGATATTGTTTGTGTTTTTTAGTTCAAAGCTTAGCAAAAAAATCCCCACATCTCCTAAATTGCCACTCGTAGAATATGTTTTCATTAGGAATGGGCCCCTCTCTTCAAAGACATTGCTTTTAGCGTGCTAGAAAAGGAAATGAGCTGTTTGAGAGATTACACTGCTCTCCGGCCATGTGGCCGCTCAGACAGCGTTTAACTTATACATGAAATACAATTAGCAAGAAAAAACAGCTGAAACTTCTGATTGTCACAATATGACTTATATGAGTTCCTCTCATGTGGTCTGGTTAATATCACTTTGGGTGTTCAGTAATTTTATGATAGTCATTGCATCTTGATGAGATAGTGATGGGCTTGTGCTTGTAAAAATGGACATATGTTTTTGTTTACAGCTGGATTGATTTAGCCAGTAATGACTACATATACACAAAAACGCTGTATCTACCTCTCTCGCTTGTTTCAATGTGTACAGTATAAACCTGCATGCTCAAGGGTCCAAAACATGTCTGAAACATGAAATGTTGGATGTTGCCCACAAGAGTTCAGTTTTTCACAGTTGAATTGGTTGAAGGATCGTGGGACAGTATAGATCCCAGTCATCTGTAGTCTACACGTTATGTGCCTTTGAATGTCTATATTTGCTATGGTATCAGGCTTTGAAAATGACAATCTTCATCTGTATTATTTCAGGGGAATCTCCAGATTCACCAAGTACATGTTGGTCAGGATGGACAGGTAAGAACACATTTAAAGGAAACTAAATACGAGTCATTAACTAATAAGTCCATAGTGATAAATCTGATTTTCACAATACTTGTTACTTTGATTTTTAAAATACCATGGCAGGATAACTAACCATGACTGTGTGGTTTTGTGTGAAAGATGGAAGTGGTCATCTTTATATATTGTTTATCATAATTTCTCTCACAAATAATCTCTGGCCTCAAACTCCAAGGGCTGTGTGAGTATCATCTTTGTTCTTCAGATTCTGCAAAATAATAGACAGTGACTGGCATCACCCTGTCAGTGACTTTAAAGAATAGATCGATTATTATGAGAGCTATAATTTTAACAAAAAGCATAAATTGAAGCGCTTAATAATGTTTTAACACCAGGGATCAAATTGTTTCACTAAAATGAAGTGATGCCATAACAATGACTCTTCACATGCCGTGCAGCTTTAAGTGCTGATCCTGAGTTATTTCATTGTATCCGTTTGCAGAGCAACAAGTCGTTTTAGTCATATTTTAAATTTTTGTTTTTCCTTGTGACTGTATCAAGCAGATTCTGAATATTTATGCCTTTGCCAGTCAGGACGAACCTGGGTAATTTCTTTGGTCTGTGATGTCATCAGTGTTTACTGTTGCTGTGAGTGTGGCGATTTGCAAAACTATGCTGTATATTTTATACTAGTCCAATTTTCCTGGCATACATGGGCAAAGACGATATTGACAAATCTCTTGACAGTACTTACAGAAAGAGACAGAAGTTTAAATGAAATGCAGCAGACCTGACAACAAATTAAACTCTTAAATATGTGTATTGCACTAATGTCTAATCTTAAATGAATTTCAGTAGAAGCGAAGTGTTTTCCTGTTTAAAAAAAAAAAAAGAAAGAAAAAAGAAAGCGCTATGAAATTTTTTTGCATCAAGCTGTCTGACAAATAGCTTTGAAGGCTAACTTTTACCATATTTGCTAGGAAGCTTCCTTGCTATTTTCAGTGGAACCGATCTACATACTTTGACATGTTACTTCTACCTGTAGATCATAGAATTAGTGTGAAACAACATCTTGACATCTCTTAGGGCGCACTCACACGGCTTTAAGTGCAATTGTGCATGAGCGCGGTTACTACTTGTACATGCGTCATCATGTTGAGATAACATGACTGCAACTTTACTGGATTTGTGACTTATTTGGAGTCTTTTTGTGCAGGTAGGGCATGCTCACATTCAGGATTTATCAATTATGCAATATGACAATTGGTTTTTGTGGAGCCAGCAGGAAGACAGCAGCATTCAGATATATTGTCATGTCTGTGTTGTGTACACGTGCTTGCACTTGTGCGTGACTGACGGCACCGTGCCGAAGCACACCTCTTCCAACTGTGCCAAGGAAGGGTGTCGTGCTTAAGTATGGCACGGAGCTCTCACATTAGTTAAACAGTCCGGACTTTTGAGTGTGTTAACGTGTTCAGGCCCGGTATGGATGGTCGGGTGTGAGTGCGTCCTTACACACAATGTGCATAGAGTTGAATACAATGATATTGGATGTTATTTAAAGCACGTAGCACACAGGCCATGCAAGATACGTTCACTCACGCACATACACTTAGATGTCCTTCCAGTGTCTGCCCTTTCCCATCCGTCTCCCCTTCTCTATCTCTGTCATGGATGTTTTGGAGCGAAGGCCTTTCCTGTTTCTCTGTTCTTTCCTCTGAGATCCACATGAGTCTTGATCAAAGCAGAGCTGGCATGTGTATGACCATTAGGGACCACATATGGACGCCTGAAGACCAACACGTAATTTAACATTTATGAATTCATCGTGTTTGTCTAGAATTAAGGCTTAAGGGAAGGAAGTTCTTTCTCACGTTGAGTCTCTGGTTGTTTTTGTTCTATTGTGTTAAGATATATGTTTTTATATACCAGCCAGCGGTGGCTATTCATCACCTAAAATAAAAAATTAAGGCTACACTTATTAATTTTGGGGGACATTACAAGAAAAAATAAATGCAATTAATTTCACACCACCATTCTAAGAATATAAAGGCACTATTTATGATACTGCTTTCATATAACCTAAAACAAACGCAGTACAGTATTCATTGAGCCATTAAGTGTGAAAGATGAATGGAGGAATCTCTAAATGTAATGGCTTGTTTTTGTAATTTTTTTTTGTTTTGTTTGTATTGTTTTACTGGCTGTTTGGCACTGTATGTATTTTTAATTGAGTTAGGTACTCTAGACACACCCTCACACTTTTGTCTCACACACTCCTAAACACACATGCATGCTTGAGTCCTTGGCCAAAAGTTAGGTTCCGATTAGGCATCATCAATCAATCAAGTTTGATTTATATAGCCCAAAATCACAAATTACAATTTGCCTCTGAGGGCTTTACAAAACATATATTTCCTGCAATCAAACATAGTCATTTTACAGTACTGCACATGAAATATCAAGATTTCCTTCAGCTTTATTTTGTTCAGCTGTTCCATAGAGTCCTCTTATAATGTACCATATTCTATATTATATTGTGATGTGTACATTATGTATAATATATTGAAGAATACGTTCATTACCCTAATTTATATGTTAAATTGTATTTCATTTGAATTCCTCTCTAATTCCCACCTTATTTTTGTGTTAAATGAAAAACCCGCACCCACCCCTATCTGCACTTCTGGTCTCTCACTGCTCTCCCACTGCGTTTCCCTGCCCCTCTCCTTTCTTTTATTCTCTTCCTATGTGCCCCGTTGACCTTTTCATCAACAGCATTTTTTGTAAAAATACCCAAAAAACATGTCTCAATTTGGATGATTTGAACTGTGATAGTTTTCACAACAGCAGGTGAGCCGAGGTTTAAGGAGACTTGTTGTGAGCTTATAAACAATCTAAACCAATGTGATACTGAATAACATTGCAACAAGTAAGTGAAACAAGCTTAAAACAAGGGCTCAACTAAGTCAAACTGGAGTTCTGTATCTATGAGGAGGTGTACCAGGTCTGCAATAGGGCTGTGGGAGCAAATTTCGGGGTTTGAACATAATTTGAATTGTTTAGAACTTATTAATATTCAAAAGCAGAAATTACTATTCAAATGTGTGTTTTTAGTTTCATAGATGTGTTTTCCAACATTCCTGAATCTCACTGTACTCATCTTGGCTTGTAATCTACCCACATTTTGGAAACAAAAAGCTTTTTTATTCAGCCTCTAGTCATTCCAATTAAGGATGTGCACAGGTTTTGCTCCGCTGCTCTGAACTTCTGGCGGCAGCTGTCCAGTTGAATCTTACTTTCACTGTTTCACCTCGGGGCCATCGCTGCCTTGGACGGCAGTGGCAGGGGG
>KV751367.1:1447249-1457888 GCA_001698575.1 Mola mola | reverse complement strand
TGTACGCGGTATTCAGGGTAGTTACAAAATGGAAAACAAGGAAAGTGAAGCCGTGGCTGGTGGTACACAATGCAAGGCTAAAACACAGCCGCGTATGGAGTTAGATTGGTCTCAAAATTCACAAATGTACACAGAAGGACTCACAAATCCATTTTGGGATTTAAGTGTCAATGACTCACTCCAAAAAATATTTTTCAATGCACACACAAATATTTCTCATTCTATAGAAATGTAAAAAAAATCACCTGAATGCAACCGGACAGCAATTTCTGAATAATTATGTTATCAACCTGAGCTTAGTATGTTTATTTACTAGAGAATTCATTTCTCAGGGGTGTACTACAAAGCGAAATTGTTTTAGTGAGGTATTTTGAGCAGGAATCAGGGTTGTCAGTGCGATGAAGGTGCCTGTTTTTTAACCTGGCTGGATAATCATGGTACCTCATGCTTCCAGCATAACCAGGTTGTCTTTGGAATTCCGGCCTAAAGTCAGATATTAACGGCCATTCTCTGTGAGATGTAGATTCTGGGCGGAGGAAAATTGCTGAAGGCTGTAGCTACAAATCAGCAGTCTGTGATGCAGTAAAATTTTTACGTCCTTTATTCTGCAAATATTAAGACATCCACATACTAAAGGAAGGGACAGATGAAGATTCAGCAGCTGTCAACCACTATGGATGATTTTATGCTTCTGATCGGCTGCCAAGCACATTTGTACTTCTGCAACAGCAGTTAAAAGAACGCTGCTTAAAAGTACGAGCCTGGCTTTCTCCCACCGAAAGCCTGGCTCTGCTGATCCTGCTTTGTAGCTCATCTCTCTGTAGCTAAACCTATTTTCCATCATCAGTACATCGGTACAGTATTTCAATACTGCAGCTAACAGGTGGCTGATGTCAGCTATTATTCATACATTATATGATGTTACAAATCAAAATTGCCAAGTGGTCAGAGTGTGATGTCAGAAGACTTGTGGTTTACAAACCACAATATGTAAATTGTAAATTCCGATTAAATAGTTTGTGTATAAGAGTTACAACATACATATGTTTTTGATGAAAATTATTTTAAATGCACATGTTTGTGAATATCCATTTTGTAATGTTAAAACAAGAAAGAGTTCAGTGTGCATTGAAAAATATTTTTGTGGAGAGAGTCACTTATATATAAACTCCAAAATGTATTTGTGAATTGAGACCGATGTAAATCCATAGCTATGCAGTAACTATGGTGAACACAGCCTATCTGCATCTCTGTCTGGAAGTCAGATATTCTAAAATTAAAAAGGGATCATACAATAACAAGCCAGGTTAAAGCCCTCCAAAGACAGTTTGGTTATAGATGAACCGTGTGCAATGGTAGAGATGGCTGTCTTGACATTAATAAGGTTATTTGTGGTTATTATTTTTTTAGAATGCCCTCTTTTGGAAAAAATGTGCAGCAATCACATGTAGATTAAGATTGAGAGCACTAGTCTGCAATAATGATTATGTGGGTGATACATGTCAAAACATCATCCACATGAGTGCCAGAGCCTGACATTTCCTATTACAACAAGATGATAATTATTATTCATTGCAGTGTTGAGTTCCAATGATTTGTACAACCTTCATTTTGTCTGTGATGGAATGAGTGGAACAATTGACACTTTGTTACTAAAAGCAGTCATCAAGTCAGATTTATTAATGACTTTATTTTGGGTCCTTCACAGCATGAAAAAATCTGCTGTATCAAATTGGAATGACTGTTTTGTTGATGCAGAAATCAAACTTGCTTTGTAGTTTGACTTGTTAGCTATGAATGATTTTGTGTGATAACAGCTTGCGGCTTTTGTGTACCTCTTTAAATAGGGCTTGTGTGAGTCACTTGTTTGAACTATTTAAATGCAGTTACAGGTCCATAGATAAATGTGCAAACAGTTGCTTGTAATTATAAAGTGCATAGCACAGCTGTGTCTTAGTATCAGGAAGTTTGCTTCCTGTGCAGGAAGAAAATGCAAACTATCAGCTGCTGCTGGAAAAAAAACAAAACAAGAGGATGGTCAAGACTCCAACTGAGCCTCAAAAAAAAACATGTCTGTAATGAATTACATACTGCTGGAAAGCAGGTGTCAGCATCCACAGTCAAGTGTGTTTTGCATCGCCGTGGGCTGACAGACTGCCGTGCAAGAAAGAAGACCCTGTTCCAGATGTGGCACCTTAAAGCTCAACTGACAAGGAAACAACCTTCTGGAAGAAAGTTCTGTGGCCAGATGAGTGGATGAGTGACTAGAAATATATATGGAGGATAGAAGCTGAGACCATAAACCCTAAGAGCCCCCTCCAAACATCCTGACTTGAACCTGTGGAATGCACAAGAAGCAAATCTGCCAGGCAGGCACATTTTGTTGACTTGCACCACTTTTGTCAAGAGAAGTGGTTAAAAATTAAGCTAGAAGCTTGCGGCTGGGTATGAAAAATGTGTGATTAAGGTTAAAATGGCCAAATGTCATTTAACAAAATACCAGTATGTATACATATGTTAAGCGGGAGACTTTGTCACATTTTCAGATGACGGATATTAAATTCGTTGTATGGTATTTTCAATATATAAATGGTAAAATGGGTCACAAGTTGTTACAAGTACTGTAGATTAAAATATAGGAAATACTAGAGTTTGTTATGCGCACACACTATGTTTGCTTATTAGTGCGTGATTGGTGCTTGTTGCATGCTGATAGACATCAGATCATTACCAAAAAACCTAATGCTGCAGGTCCAGCTTTTCACACACACATGCAGCGATACACCACAGTGTGTTGTGGCAGTGTCTCCTTGCTTGAATAGACTTGTATAGTATTTTGATGGAGTGGCAGGAGGGTGACCCATAGGTCAGTTTGTAATTCTGTTGAAACCCAGAATGAATATTAAAAAACTGAAGAGTGTGTAAACAAGGGCCCAAACAAGTATTCCTGATTGCACTTATTCAAGGAGATAATTCAAGTTGACCAAATATGGTCATATCCAAATTACATATTCTCTATGTTTTCAGATAATGGTGTAATGCACCGGTCTAAAGTTTGTTAGGAACCTCAGGCGAGACGATCTAACTTAATCCTAATGTGTACTTTCTTGGATGAATAATTTGTGTGTTTACAGGGACATCTAAATCAAACAGGCTGTGTATGATGTCATTGTTCTTGTAATCTTTCAGAAAAATGCTAGTATTCTGCTAACTTAGTTTTGGGATGTAGCTGAGCTGTGGCTACGTCTGTCATTTAAAGTCCACCTGCCGCACTGCATTTAATTGAGGTGTTGTGAGTTGTGTCATGAATTCATGAAGCTTCACTCATTTGTTCATTTCAAATTGCGGCTTTCGGGTTGTGTGGAGAAGAGGAATTTAAACATACACTTTGAAACCTGGGTATCGAATAAACATATTGCATAATTTAAATTTCTCTTATTCTCCAGAAAGAATGGATTTGAGTAATTGATTGTTTATCTATTTTTGTACTGGTGAATTAATCCTGTTGTGCTTCATATTCTCACTGGAGATTTACTGCATGCATTGAGCAGTGTGGTCTGCTACACATACTGCATTTAAGTATTCCCTTTGTCTGTCTAACTGCACATGCTCACATTGATTCTGTGCAGAATGTTTGTGTATGTGCTTCCATGTCAGTCTGTGCCAACTTATTTGAACCTCCCACAACTGTCAGCTCAAAGTCTGAACAAAACTGCGTTGCAAATTCTCTGCTGACCCATAACCCCCCCCCATGTATTGCAGATGGAAGAGAAGGCAAAACCCATGAAACTATAAAATAACTAGTCTCTTACTGCAGTCCTTGTTTCACATATTGCCTTCCTCTCTCCATGCTGTTCTCTTACCCTTCACTGATGCAGACCAAATGTAGCAATAGGATATGAAAGGAGTGACATATAAGGAGTGTAGAATATGAAAAGATGGAGATGGGAAAGCAAAGTTAGAAAGCATCGACCATATCAACCTGAACGAAAAGAAAGCCTAAATTACTAGCTGCTAGCCAACTTATGCCCACAATGGCCTCAGATGCACCACTTTTCCCAGACACATTTTTATGCTGTCAATTCAATAAAAAAAACTACAACAGAGCATCAAATCCACAGTTGATTGAGCTTGTAGTTTTTCAGCCTCCCTGTCAAATAGCTGAAAAATCATGCCGTGTCTGTCTTAAAAATGCAGCACATCTTCAGAGACCTCTATAAAAGAAATGTTGTGATTCTGATCCCAAACAGCATTTTAGTCCCCCAACCCCAGTTGAACCTCTTCCATCCAGTCTTGAAACACATGTTTAGGTGCATCTGTTTGGAGATCCCAAGCAACATCATTCATGGTCAAAGTGGGAACTGGGTTAGGAAACTGGGTCCACATTCACCCTGGTTCCCTCATCGTTGTTGCCAGGATCTGTAAACATAGGGCCAGAAACCACAGCCAGCATGCATGGATAGGCAGCAGCATTCAAAGGGAATTGTTGGAGTGAATTACACTTCCTCTGTGGTTGTTTAAAGTTAAATACATGTCTCAGTCTTTGCTGTTCTTGCTAACACACTGATTTTGTTTTAGAAGAAATCCCCAAAAGGCCTTTTGTTCCCATTTTTGTGTTGGTGCATGGTGGCAGGGAAATGTGCAGACGATTTGAATAACGAGATGAAAAAAGAAGGACAAGGAAACGTTGATATGATATTGAGGTAATAAAGATGCGATGATGAGGAAACCGATGAATTGTCCAGTTGTTTCCATTTCTGTACAGTGTTTTTGTGCCAGCAACCTCAGCTCTGTTGTCAGTTCGTTTAGATGCATGTTTCCCGTTCATTGTCTCTTGTCATTTCTACGCGCAAAGCAGATGCTCAAAGAATCAGCAGGATGAAGCTCACAGAAGCAGGATTTCATTTGTGCAGGAATCAAACTACTGGCTTGAGGCCCAAGTTACTATTCTGTCTTTTTTGCTTTCTCTGTTCAAGAATGTTATTTTTTCTGTGTGAGGAGTTGTTGAGATTCCCGTGATTCACAGCATGATGGGAGGGTAAAAAAAAATTAGATAAAAAGATACGGACAAGATGTTTTATGATCAGTGTTTATTATAAGCGGGATGTACGTAAGCGTTCAAGGATTTAGAGGTCTTGCGGTGGATCATGTTTCAAAGGAGTAGTGTTCTGCTTTGTGTCCTGGTGACATGATGGCCTGGCGATATAGGGCCATAGACTGGGTGGGGTGTGTGTGTGTGTGTGTGTGTGTGTGAGTGAGAGAGAGACTCAGCATTTCTATGCAGGGCAGAGGAGGTTACCCCCATGTGGACCAGTCAGAATAGTAATAAAGAGAGACCAGATGTTATTTTAGTGTAACTTGCCATCAGCACCGGCCTGGTGCAGCACTTTTTCACCAGTCTCAAGTCTACAGTGCTTATCATCCACCAGTTTCAACTTCTGGGCAGGTACAACAATCTCACAGCCATCATCAATGTGTTTATTCATTGCTTAATTTAAGCAGGATAAGGTAGTTATTCTGACATGTATTGTAAATAAGTAAATCAGGGTGGCTGATAGACATTAGAGTCATACTAAGAAGAAGCATAATTTGATCAACAGAGCAAAATTACTCAGTCTTTCAAATTAATATGTTTACAGCATATATTAATATCTTTGTTTTTGTTTTTTATGTACACAAACAACAAAAATAGAGTGAAACGGGTACAAATAATGTGTTGTATGTGTTGCATGTAGCATGACTAGTCAAGTCAAGCACAGCATTCATATAAATAGGGGAGCCAGACAAACACATAGGGGGAGAGACAGAGATTAGGGAGGGAAGAAGAGAGGTCGAATCTCCTGGAGATGAACCAGATCCAAATGTCTGGATGAAGCATCTGCAGCCAGGATAGAGAGGTTCCTGGATGCCTGGTTTTCCAGCAGAGAGACAGAGTGAGAGAGCCAAATTCTAGCAGTGACTAGGAGTGACAGTGGGGGAACAATAAAATTTTGCTTTTCATTGGAAGCAAAAACAGCTTACGTAACTAAAAAAAAAATCAATAAACGAGGTTCACGTACCTCAATAAAACTAACAGTGAGGCTAAGCCCAGTTTTATAACATTTACTATATAAAAAGTTAATAATGCCAATAAAATATTGTATTTTGATCACATCAGATCACATAAGTCAGTAATTATGCTAGAGAAAGGAAAGAATAGATGGTTGAGGTCAATGTTGCATGATAGAGTCCTCAGAACAGTTTGTTTCGTTTGATTTTATACCAGTACTGCACAGTTTACTGGTGGTTAAGTTGCTGTCTCTGATAGATGTGAAATATCAATGTGTTAAAGATTTCTGTGAGACACAAGCTGTTGTAAGATGTTAGAAATCTATCTTGGCATATCTGAGACCTTGGTTAGTGCTTTTGAATTTGTGGCTGCATGTTTGCCAATGATGCTAAGTGCGATTGAGTTTGTTTGGATTTTTGGGTGTAGTTTTTAAAATGTATGCGTTTTCAACATGTTTATTGTTGAAATTTGTTCTGACATTTAAAATGGGCATGCAGCCACTAAAAACTACCGTATGTTTCACTGTTGTGTCAGAGAAATGACATTTTATTCAAGAAACATGTTGATCTTCATCTCTGTGTGTGTTACTACATTAAATAAGTTCGGATAGGCATTACTGCCTTCATATATAATCTCCTTTGTCTCTGTTTAAATAAATATGATAGTTAGAAGCACAATAAATTCCTCATCATCTTAAATCATGAAATTTGCTATGTAAAAATGTGTTATTCAAGTAGGCCAGCTGAGTTGGGATTTGTACTCGAGAACATAAAAAAACCTTGACTTTACTCTTGATTACAGCTATTAATTTAGTCATCAGCCCTCCTTTTGATTTACTGACCCTGGAAGCTGGTTTTGTCATAAAAGCTCTCTGAACCCATGAGTCTGATTCCGATTCTGGATTTGACTTGATGCCCTCATTGAACTCTGGTGTAGAAACATTTGGTGGAATTCTCTGGTGATGGGCCACGGTGTGTAATATAACGTCTTAAAAGACATAATGATATAGAAATTAAGTTGTATTTTAAAGTGGGGTGGTATATTTTGTGTACAAAGTCCTAAGATATAATTGCAAAAAGTAGCCAAATTGATGGAAAGAAAAATTCCATGCATTTTTTTCCTTTTTCCTTCTTTACATTACATTAAGTTTATTGAGTATGACTTTAGTATTTAAAATAAATTCAAATAAATGCATTAAAAATAAATAAATGCAAAACAACTTTTAAATGATCTCAGAGATGCATGTGTCTTGAGATTATTGATAATTTGATTTGAAAATGTGTCAATTTTAGCATTTAGTTGTTAAAGATTTTAGGACATGCACTTGACTGCACCACGTATTTCTTGCCGTCATCCTTACAAATCAGTGTAAATCTCAGAGTTTATGAGGTGCTCGTCAATGAACCTGTCCATATCTATCAAAGTCTGTCACAAAAGGCAACCATAAAGTGCCCAGCCAGATGTCCATTTCAGACCCTGATTGCAAATATGTGAAAGAACTCCCAAAGCAAAATACTGCTTGCTTCTATTCTAACTATTCTAACATTTTTTTAGAGGTGTATTACCCACTCTTGTGTAATATCTTGTATATAAGTCCTTAGACGCAGAATTAAAATACATAGGTCACCAAAAAGTAATGACTACCATGAGACATATTTATGTCAATATGTCCTTTTTCCATTTTCCCAGTAAGCTGTCCACCCCAACTATCCTCCCGGAGATAGTGTTTCTGTGTTTCTGCTTGGACATCTGTCCCGGGTTGGCAGTTGCAGATGTTGTTGACGGTTGTGAAGCTGAGAGGAAGTTCCAGCAACTCCAAAGCCCAAATGTTTCTTTTTTCATTTCCCTGTTTTGGTTGGGTTTTTTTCAGATGTGAAAAAGAGGAGTATTCCTTTGGGAGTGATAGGAACCAGATTTGTGTGTCTGTCCTGTCCCTTAAGTATAAGAAGATTTATCTTCTGTGTATTGATTTTTGTTTCTTCTTAAAGAAAGATTTTGTTTTATGGGGGATTCCATTGTACTTTGATTACAGTGAAGTTAAAGCAAAATCTTACAAAACTTACTCAGGAACTAACATACGCATGCTCATTGAGCGGATGACTCATAGCATCGTCTGGTGCACAGCTGAGCTTAAGTCAGACCTCCTGAGAGCCTGGGAATTAATGCCAACCAGCACCAAGTATGTACACTGAAAGAAGATTCTGTGAATGTTGCTTTTACTTGAGACCGGCACCGAGGATGGAAATGGAAATTCAGAGGTATTATTGTATTTCTGCACAGCCAGTTTTCTCCCAAAGCCCTCTTTATTTAAGTTTAACTAATTTCCTTTGAAGTAAATGCAACCAAAGTAAAGTTTAACATCCCCAGAAAAACACAGGCAATGTTGTTTATTTTTAAGTCTCTCTTCCCTTAGCTGTACTTTGGTAGTGTCCTGGATCCATTACTGAAAGCATTCTAACATCAGAAAAAGGGTTCTGTTTCTCTCCTTTTGTCTTGAGGTGATAGCAGCTAGCAATGCCTGCAGAGAATGTAAGATGCTTGAAATTGTTTGGTGCGCTTCTCTCCGGTCTTGTGCTCTAAAATCGTATTCCTTTAATCCTGATTGTCTGCCCTGTGGTTTGAACCTCCAACCTGAGGTTTGACAGCCAGCCAGTGGAGACAATTTTAGGGTATCGGTCTTTGAGGTCGGTGGTAACTAATGCACCAGCGATCTGCTAATGGCTTCTTTTTCTGATAAATTTAGCTCATCACATCAAATCTAATACATTAGGGTGCATTTAAATCAGACATCTCAGCTCTGGATTGAAAACTGATATAGTTAGGCAAAGTATTCCCAGTGAAGCAGACTTTTCTGCTCCAAGAAGTTCCCCTCAAACATTTCTGATCTCATGTTAGGGTATTGGTTTCAGTTAACTGTCGTGATTTGCTCATTGACCTAATCTACATGTAAAATATTTTTTTCTTTCATAAAAACTTTCCATCTCTGTATTTATTTTTGTCTGTACATGTTTGTTTTTGCAAACCTAATGATGGTTATTAAAAAATTGGCTGAACAAGAGCTAATTGATATAAGTGCTCACAGATTCACTTAACAGTATTTTATATGAAATCCCAACGTTACAAGAATCACATGCAAAAAAATCCATGATTTCTCCTAGTATAGAAAGAAATCTTGTGCTCTAGAAATTTACTCTTCTATGAGAATCTTCCATGAAGGGACTGCACATATTATGACTGTAAATTGGTTGTTTTCGGCTGAATCACACTTTATAGCCCAGCATGATAGCATTACAAAAAGCGGAGACAGGTTGTTCTGACAGTGCGAGTCGTGGGACAGGATGTGGGCCCAAGAAGTTCCTGTGTAATCACAGCAGAGATCTCACACACCGTTCCAACTGTGAGTGCTTTTGTGAGCCTCTTTGCTGCTCCTCACAGCTGAGAATGCAAACTACTCTCAAATGGAGGTTACGAATCTAATGAAGTTGGATAAGGCTTCAAATCTAAAATATCACTGGTGGCTTTTCTTGAAAGCCAGTAATTCCACATTTAAATACAATGGTTGGACTTTGCAGACACATCATGCTTACATGTACATACATGTGAATAGGCCTGCAGAGAGATGAACACTTGGCAGAAGCTACATTTGATGATGTAGTGTGGGTGGATCTCTATAGATGTCATCCATGAAAAAACACTTAAACAGCTGGCTATGCTTTTGGTTTCTCACTGCTCTCACTGATCTGATTGACTGAAAATTGTTGGCATGGATTTAACTGTGTGGTGACGCTTTGAAAAATGTGCTCATTCATTTGTGCTAGAAGGTGGTTTGCTTTACTTTGACAGAGTCAAGCTAATTGTCTTCTGCCTACCCTTGATTTTTATGCTAAGCTAAGCTAACTGGCCACTGGGTCCATTTTCATGATTTAGAGCACACAATCACATGCCCAGTATTGATCATGTCAAACACAGCAAGTAAACAGATAAGCAGATTTTCCAACATATCGTACTATTATCTTTATTCTGATTCCTGTTAACACCTGCTCTCCAGACTAGTGCTGTAACTGATGAGGAATGTTATATGGGTCAAACCCTGGGATTCACTGACCCACTTAAAACAAGTGTTCTACTATATCCAGAGTCTAACATGTTCAGCTTGGATCAATGTCTCGGTTAGACTGGTCCAGGTAGTCCGATTGGGTGAGTCAAAGCAAACTTCTCGCATTAATAGCTTTCATTGGGCCATCCAGGCCTGACACATTGTGGTGATGAGGCAGCATATTTTGTAGTGAATCAGGCAAATTCTCTTCAATGACAAGGCAACCTGGTGGGTAGTGTGCGTGTGTGGAGGGGTGCTAACTAAACCTTTGCGGCTTGTCACTAACTTAGAACTTCAAAACAAAGGTTGGACTGAGGTTTGGGGAGGCAATGTGGGATTCTGGGATTGGAAGGGTTGGGGGCAACAAATGCTGTGGAGGGTCCTCTGTCCATGTCCAGAGCATGTGTGTGGCCTCGTACACAAGCACACACACACACGCACACACACACACACACACAACAGTGTGTTCTTCAGTATCAGTCTCTCTGTATAGG
>KV751367.1:1434545-1447233 GCA_001698575.1 Mola mola | reverse complement strand
ACCAGCTGCACTACATAGCTCTTTATGCTTTGTGTTAAATGTCACCTGGCTTAATTTTAACATTGTGAGTATTAGGACCCTCCATTACATTTCGCTTTTCATTCTCTTCCAATAATTAAATTTTGTTGTCTAAATGTGACTTAATGAAATGCAGTAGATAAAAATTAACACTCAGTAGCATATCATGTTTCGCATTATATTGACTTAAATAGACCATAAATTCCTGTCCATTTCAGTATAAACAGGGTGGAAATGAAAAGCAGTGGAAACATGACTAAAACGTTTTCTTCACTCATCACTCAGCTAACCCTTCCCCCTCTTCCTTGCCTCAGAGTTAACTTGGTGTGTTTTTGTGAGGTGCCATGCATTGTACTCCTGACTGTATATAAAGCAGGATGACATGAGAACTCCTGAAAAAGCCAAAACATATTTATCCAAACTAAAAGTTCAAATAAGTTCCCCCCAAGATGGTTCCTATTACTTTAAGTTGATGTGGTTCAAATGGTTTTTTTGTTGTTTTTTTTTATTTTACTGTTAAGTTTGGTTGTAATTAGTTACAGTTAGGTCTAGAAGTATTTGGACCATTTTGCCCTGTATACACCACCACAACGGATCTGAAATAAACTAATAAAGATATGATTAAAGTGCAGACTTTCAGCTTCAATTTAAGAGGCTTCACACAAATATGGCATTTACCATTTAGGAATTACAGCCATTTTGTAGAGACCCATCCCTTAACACCATCTCCCCCATGTTTGTCACATGATCTGGTATGCTTTGGATCAAATCCTTTCCTTTCCTTCTCCAGACTTTTTTCTTCCCATCTTTCTGATACAACTTTATCTTGGTTTCATCTTTCCAAAGTATCTTCTGATTCCAAAACTTGGGAGGCATTTTTAGATGTTTTCTGGCAAAGTCTAATCTGTCTCTCCTGTTCTTCATTCATGAAGGTGTCTTGATTGTAGACATTGACAATGATACGCCTATCTTCTCCAGAGTATTCTTGTCTTGTTTAATGTTGTGAAGGGGTTTTTCTTCACCAAGGAAAGGATTCTGCCATCATCCATTTTAGTTGTCTTCCATTTTATTTATGTTGTTGAGCTCATCAGTGCATTCTTTCTTTTTAAGAATGTACCAAATTGTTGATTTAGCCACTCCTTAAATTTTTGCTATCTCTCTGATAGATTTATTTTGGTTTTTTTCAGCCCAATGGTGGCCATTATTGATATCTTTTTGGACTTCATATTGATAGTTCCGGTCAAACGGCTGCCAAATGCCAATTCATCACCTGAAATCAACTCCAGACCTTTAATCTGCTTCATTTCTCTTGAAGTAACGAGAGAAGAGACCACACCTGGCCATCAAACTGCTTGTTAGTTAACTGTTTAATACTTTTGAGCCCCTGTAAATGAAGGTACTCTGCATTAAATTGCTGTAATTCCTAAACAGTAAATTCCATATTTTTGTGGAATCTCTTAAATTAAAGCTGAAAGTATGCACTTCAATCACATCTCAATTGTTTTACTTCATACCCACTGTTGTGGTGTATAGAGACAAAATGATAAAAAGTGTGTCATTTGTCTTGACTAACTGTGTTTCATGCCATACAAGAGGCGGGTAAAAGGTAATGATTAACAGCTGAGCTCAGCACTAGATTGGGCTGGAACTCGATACCACAGCTCCGCTGCCTGGTCATTGATGTGCAGAATCTGGCTCCAAATGACACCATTAGTGCAAGATGGCAGCGATCGCATGATGGATATTTGGCTTCATTTTTGCATAATAAGAGGACATGGAAACACATCGTCCATATTTATTTATGACAATGTCTTGTAGATGCTGATGACTGTAATCATTAAAAGAACACATGAAAAGCAGCATGAAATTTTCAAAAGAGGAGGATATTAGAGGAGGATATAGAATTGTGAGACAGGACCAACGTTTTTGTTTGGAATTCTACAAGTAAAGCAAAACATGTTCTTCCCTGGCAGTCTGTGCTCTCTGAGTGCTTTCAAGTTTTTTATTTGGTTTTGTTTGCCAGTGTGTACACTGTAGATCAGGGATTCAAAACCTGTCACATCACCTTCCCAATTAAATGACAAAAAAACATACCTTTACCAAAACATAAAAATAATAAAAATTAAAAGACTGGCACAGGATTTATTAATTTTACCAAACTGTGTTCTGAGCTTGGCATCACTATTTGCCACCATGAATCCAAATATACTGTTGTCATATTTTCTCACTACTCAATGTCTCTGTCAAGACTCTTCTCTTGGGCTCTATTAACCTTTCTGTGATTGACTGTTGATACTATTGAGAGTAGACTACAGCTATATTGGTTACAGTTGACAGTTCTCCCTTCCTGTCTGTCCCAGGTGCTGCGTGGAGCTCAGCTAATAGCGGTGGCATCAGCTGATGGTGGGGCCACAGCAGTAGAGGGCTCCTCCCTACCCCCTGACATCCAAGTGCAGTACGTCCAACTAGCCCCTGTTGCAGATCACACAGCTGCTGTACAGGTAAAACACACTTATACACACAGAACACAAACTCTTCCAGGCTCTTACGCACATGTACATAAACGGACTATTTGTTACTGGGTAGCCTTCCAAATGCAGGAGTATACAGCTATCATCTGAGATGAAACAGACTCCTGTGCTAATCAAAATCAGGCCCACTAAGCACGTGTATATGTTTTTGCTAATTCATATTAAATGTGTTTCCCACCTCTTTCACATCAAAGAGAGGCTATGATGTAAAAAATCAGTAATTAATCCTTCAGTTGTGTCATTAGTCTGTGCCAGGGTCTCCGATTAATTACGAAGATTTATGGCACCTTGGTCTAAAGGTGTATAAAGTGTATAATAAAAAAGCTTGAGAAAGTTTTTTGCTTTACCCAGCATTTTGGTCAGTTTAAGTCCGTAACCTGACCTGTGGACCGTGATTTTAAGGCTTTGAGAGCCGTATTCTTGAAAAATGTTTCTCAATTGTTATAGCAGCTGCTATGTTTCTGCAGCTTTCAATGTTTCTGTTTCCTCAGGAATGACGTGTTGTGAATATCTTGCTGCTCTCAAATGTAAATATTTTATGGCATTTATTAGCAAAGCCACTAAGAACGTTATTCTCACAGTCTGTTATCAAAGCAACCTTCTTTCAAATGTCGGACTTGGTTTTCAGCAATTTAGTATCCAGGATGTGGTGTTCTTGACTATAGCCTCCAATTTTATGTAGCTAGCAGTGAACTGGCATCGCGGTCACATCAATGACATTTTGGCCGAATGTCACAGGTTGAAAGGTTGCGTCATGGTCTTTCACAATAAAACAACACTGTGGCTGATTCAGCTTGATAACCTTAGAAATTTAGAATTTGAATTACTACACATTATTTTCAACAACATCATTTGTGATTAAGTCAGTGCTTTATAGTTCAGGCAGCTCCCTACACAACACACGCCCCTCAGCTACCATTGTATTAAAATACAATCTCCCTCTTCTGGGGCCATGCCTGTAGACTTTTCTATGGGTTGGATGTCTTTGCAACGTAGTCTCATGAAATCCTGTGGGAAACACTGTGCTGTACGCTCAGCCAGAACAAACAAGTTTACCTTTTGTAGTACTCCGATGTGTCTCATCTTTTTGTATGTATTTTCCAGTTTAAGAAACTCGTTGATTTTTTTTTTTTTTTTTTTTTCGCTTCCCTAGGGCATTTTCTTTTTTTTACTACTTTTGAAAATTAGATGCTGACCAGAAGCCAAAATTTCTGGCTGTTGGGGCTGACATCTGCCTTGTTTTTTGTTTTGTTTTTTTGCAACATCCAGCATAATGACACAGAAGATATCCTCTAATGTCACACACAATTACTATGATGTTGAAATAGAAATTAGTGTAATTTCTGCCAAATATCTTAGGTACAATGGATCCGGTTTTCCCCATGTTTTCATAATTCCGACATAAAATGCACTTATCTTTTAGTCATTATGACAGTATTTGGAAATACAGTAATTTACCATGATGAAGTGTAGTGGATAGAGTGTTACAAGAAGAAAATCCCTTTAGCTCATTGAGTAACAGCCACATGTGGAATCTGGATAATGTGCTTGGCACAGTGGCCTTTTGAAGTGGTCAGTTTGATTCTGCAAAGATTATAAATGACCAGCAATTCTCCATCTCTTTTTTCCTCCACATTTGGTCAGTATCACATTGTGTCATTACTGTTCCTTTCCTTCCAATCCCATGCAAAAAGTGGTACTGCGTAGTCCTGCAGATGTCATTGAAGTCTCTGTTTACACTAAAACAGCATGTTTGAGTGTAGACAGAAAGGACGTAAGTGATTTGTGGCTGTGTGAAATACCAGTCCCGCCTCGATTTAGATCCCCTGCAGGGCTTATGGTGAGATTGATTATATCTGCCTTTATGCGAACACATGTGGAGACTGTGATGACTTGCTACGTACCAGTTTTAGAATTTTCTCACTAAAATGTAACTCTCTCAGTTAGCCTTGGTTTTGATGGCTGTAGTTAATCGTAATTCCCCCCTGTGAGGAAAGAAGTGATTATTGATACATTTTTATGGGTGTGGGCTATACACAAACTGAATGAATGAGATATTACGTATTTGTGTATTCACAAGCAAAGAAAATGATTGCCACACTGTGGACTGCATTCCAAGGTGTGTGCATCACATCGCATGGTACAAATAATCAATCGTGATCGACTGTTTGAAAAGAGTTTTTTTTTTTTATTAATGTTTGTTTGATCACAGATCTTGACAGAAATCAAGTAGTGATTAAAGTAGGCCAAAGGCTAATCAGGTCTTAGCTCTAGTGACGTTTGGGTTCTGCAAGGTCACATGGACGAGAACGTTGGTCAGACAGGCTTTTTTTTTTTTATTCCTGCTAACCGCTGCTCTGCTTGTTTAGTTATTGAGTGATGATGTAAAAAGTACTCATAATAGAATTAGCATCAGACTTGGAACAGTAATAATTCATTAATTTAAAAACTTGTAACAGCTATCTTTTAAAGATTAAAGACTACTAGATAATAGTAGCATGTTTTGCCCAGTTTGTGTCAGAGTGACAACATAGAGTCCTCACAGAAATAACCTTCTCGCTGGGGGTACTAAACTTCATGTTAGTTTCAGTACACTTGATGGCAGTTCTGTTGAGGTAATTATTCATTCATTACATGAAAAAACATATTTGTAAAGGTTAACTTTTCAGGATGCATTAGTAGTTAATTTTGACATGTGTTGTGCTAGAGACTTTTCATTCTGCTAAAATCACATTATAGATAATATTTAAACTTCTTGTGTCTTGTCCTTTATCTGGATCCATACTTACATGCAATGGGTTGCTACTTGGCCCATTCCCCATCTTTCTGCCAGCAGAATTTAAATCTGTGAAACAAACGCACAGACCCCAAAGCATAATCTTCTTGGTGGAGTTAATAACACAGTGGAACACTGCCTCCTCCTTATTTAATTATTCACATATAGGCTGGACTTTAAGATACTTTCAACTTGATTAATTTATTAACTTAAAAAAAAGAGGCTGCGGATCATTCATGCCAGTAAATTGCCAATGGTGTTTTATTTGTTATTTATTGTCCTTAAGATCTTGAAGCCCTACTTAAAAAAAAGCTATATATTCTATTGTAGAAGTAAATGTACAAAAATATTATAATCAACGTGTACTCAAAGTACCAGAAGTAGAGGTACTCATTTTGCACAGTCATGTTTGACAATAATATATATTATCGTATTAGTAAATAGTAAAATAGTAATTCGTAAAGGTAAGGTATTAAAGGTTAACTTGTTATAGCTAATTTTGCTGTGCAACCAATTTATTGCAACTGCGATATGAGTAACGTATGCTTGGAAATTGTGACTTTTGCATTTCAATTTTATTTGAAAAAAATTATTAATAATGTGTTTTTTGCTAGGGTTTGAATCTAGCTAATAATTGCTCACAGAACAAAATATGGTAAGAGACACAGGTTACCAATAAATGGGAGTTCAGAGGCTTGGCCTGCCAAGGTGGTACAGAGCAGGTTATTATCACAGTTTGGGTTTTTATGTCCCATGGTGTAAACATTTCTGACTTTCAGTTCAAAGTTCAGAGGAAGGTTAGTGCTGTTCTTTTACTCCCTTTCTGAAAAGTCTTGCTCTAATCTGTTTCCAAACATATGGGAGCAATTATACAAGATCTTGAAAAATTACTTAGGCTTTACTATTTGTTTATCTCTGCATCTTTCCTCTACTCTTTTTCTTTTTTCTTTTTTTTCTTTTTTTTTTAAGTTTCCATTACACAAAGTAGAAGAAGTGGGGGATAACAAGTAATATTTTGTGATTCCAAAGGGGCATTTCCAAAAGTTGGTAATATGTGGCTGAATTTTAATGCTGCAAACTGCAAAGAACCAACAGTTCTTCCAGCAGTATTTACAAAAGCAGAGTGAGACCAGTAAAATGTCTTCAGTGATTCAGAATTGACTGCGTATAAAGATGGACATCATGAAAGCTCTACAAGTATGAAGCTAAAACATTTCCATCATCCCTGGTGGTGGTCTGCATTGCAGGTCATAAACTTTGGTGAATGCAAGTAAAGCACTGTGTCACATTTATTTGCTGGAAAGGCACCCTAGATATATCACAATTAAGCAATTGGTCAGCATGCTAGATGGCACTTCACCATGTTTTTATCCACTGAAAGGGCAACCAATAGGGAATTTCATCATGTTGTATCGACCACAGGGGCATCCAAGAAGCGTTTTTTTTTGTTTGTTTTTTTCAAACACTAGGGGTCCACCAGTAATCATAAATCTCAGCCCTCAAGCTTAATAGGTTAAACTATTAAGATGCCAGCACTGCAAATGAAGTAAACAAGCCTTGTCCATCTTTATCTATGAGTCAGCAGTATCAAAAACATGCATGAGTTGTATTTGGACTCTTACTGCTGGTGGTTATGGAGGGTCAGCCTCGTCTATTGTTGCATTGTGCTGCTGTGGTGCAGCTGTGTTCCGTCGAAAACGGTTGTAGTGACAGCGTGCTGAACTGTAGGGAGGTTTAAAAGCTGCCGATGTGCTTGAGAGAACTTTGGTTGTGCATTTGAGGAAGGAGTGAGTCACTCTTCATGGTCATCATCCAGAACTGAGTTATGAATCTGTTATCTTTTAAGGGGGGTTTAATCCGCACAATACTTCGCTCTGTCTAACATAGACAATGGAGACAGCCTGGGAGCATTAAAGCACAAATAGCTCATCCCTTGTCAAGTCTCACTCCACCTGTCACTCTGCATCTTCTCTTCATTTCTCATTCCTCTTTTTCTCTCAGATGTATCTCTAATCTCATCAGTCCACTCTTCCTCCTCTGGTCCAGTTGCTACTCACTACGGTTGTCTCGCACAGTGACATGGTTGCAAAATGATACATAATTATCAAATGTTTCATGTGCGCAATCTTAACGCTTATCACCTCTGATCCCCCCTGCTCTCTTTGAATTCCAGGCTGCTGAGCTTGCACCGTCCCTGCAGACAGATATGGAGGTAAAGGAGGCCATCCAAGGTGCCATCCAGGGAGAGAATGGCGAAGTGGTCCAGATTGTCACCTCTGTGGCCACCTGAGGCGCTCATCGGGCTCAACAAGGTCCAGAAAACAGCTCGACGACATGGCCTGACGAGTCTTAATGGAGCAACAAAGGTCAACGAGTGCATGCAGTTGGACATGCGATGTTGTCAGAATGCGATGCTGTCATTTTTTAAGAAAAACTTAGTCAATGATGAAACATGGGAAAGAAGCATTTTTCTGTTTTGTTTTCATTTTTTTCCTCTTGTAAACTGCTGAATTCATCACCAACCAGATGTTGCAAAGTGGAAATGTTCACAAAGAACTTCTATGATACTCCCTAAATCCACTGTGTTCTTTCAGGTGGTTTTCATCACCAGGAGGACCTAATTTACAACAGAATACGCAGTGGGATTATTATCTATCCAGGGAGGATGCTGCTTATGCAGATGGTCAACGCTCCATTAGCTTACAAACTTGTTCATATCAACTTTGGAAAATGACAGAGATATTTGGAGTTAAGCTGCTTGGCTAACCCCATAAAACCCCTTGAGGGTTTGTAAAATCCCTGAATGACACGTGGAACGAAACGTGAGCGAAATCTCTTTTTAGTCATTTCTTGTTGTGCCGCATTACAATGGAAAGTAGATTTAGCTGACAACAGCTTTTCTTGGTTGTGATTAACTTGGCTCCCTGTGAAATCGGTCCATACTGTGTCTCTTACCTGTCAGCCCTGCTCTCTTTCATTTTGTTCAACTTGTTTTGCTTTAGCTGCAGAACTTTGTTTATTAGTCTGATTCATCTAATTGTAACATGCCTGAATTTTGACGGGAGCATTAATTTTGGAAGTAGAAGAAATGGTGCCTGTAGTAGACAGTACAATGTCTTGTTGAGTAACAAGGAAACAATGAAGCTGTTGATTTCCCTCCATTTTTTTTTTCTCTGTGAAAGATACATTCATGTGAATAAAACATGTTTGTGGTTGCCAGGAAAGTATGTTTTTCTTTTGTTTTCCTTCTGTATTTTATATTTCCAGCAAAACTAGTCTTCAAAAAGGCATCACAGATTTCCAGACAATGACTTTGATTTTATCCACTACAAACAGGCATCTGAAAAAAAATTCTTTTTGGTCTTGTTTTATATTGAGCAAATTAATTCCGAAAAAAAAAGTTTTTAAAGTTGTCAATTTAAGTAACCATCACAGAATACTGTTTGTCAACACTCCTAACAACATAGACGCAACATGTTTCTCTCTCTCAACAAAGTTTTTGACAAAGAACTTCTAGAACAGTTTGTGAACTGTAATTACATCTGATCAAAATCCAACATGTTCCCACTGCATGGTTATTTTGTTTTTCTGTCAGTACAGACACAGAAAGTGTTGTGTTAGAGTGATGCTCAGCTAATGATGAATATCTCTGCAGTCAGCAATAAAAGAGATAAGCGAGAGACTCCGAGGTTGTGTGTTGGTTTGGGGGAAGTTTCCCATGGTCTCTCTGATGTAATAGTGTATTTTGGAGTGAAGACCCAGGCGACAAAATGAACTTGATAAAACAACATCCAGTCTTGGCTGCTTCCTCTTTCTTCCTCTCAGTCTTGCTGCTGTCTCTGACCCCCTTCACACTGCCTCCTCATCTTATCTATCCCCCTCCCTGGCTCTCCTATGCTCTCCTCTTCTCCCTCTCAATTTATATTTTTCCCTTTCTCCCTTGGAAGCTATGTTAAAGCCCACTGCTCATCCTTAAAATGATACACAAAGCTAGATCAAAATTTACTGAGCTAGACTTGTGGGTTCATCCCTGCTTATCTTGACAAAGCTGAAATCAAATGCTGGCTTGGACTACTAACCCCCCCCTCCATGTGAACCCTCCATTAAATCTTGGATTTGAAGGGAACAGACCTTCCTCTGACCCATTAACAGCCTTTTTCTCTTCACTTTTACAAGCCTTGGCTCCGTCCAGCGGCTACAGTGGTTACCATAGCAATGGAATCTTCCAAGCTGCCCTTATGATAACTTTCTGAAAACAAAAATGAATGATAGATGGAGAGATGAGATTGGTTGGAAGCAGAGTATGTGTTTGGGGAGAAGGAGCGGAGTGATACACAGAGTCCAGACGGTGTATCTTTCTACCCTTCCCTCTCTCAGCAACTCTGTGCTCTCCTGCTGCGATGGCTGCTCAGCTGGCGTTAGCTACATCACAACAGTACCAACCCACAGTATACTCTGCGCCTGACTTGTACTTTGGCTCCATTTCTCCCCATGCTCACACTTTTTACAAGGCCAAAGGAGGTATCATGGGATGTGTAAAGATGAGCAAAAATATTTGCCACAGCGAAAACATGCAAACACGATGTGACTCCAGGATCATAAATCAGCAATTGTTAATCTTCGGGACATAAAGCTCCCCACCACCAGGATTTATCGCTCTTGCCAATGGCCAGCTTACACGAGACAGAGTTTTTTTTTTTTGTTGTTTTTTTTCTTACATTTTTTATTTCTCACAGTGAGTTCATCAGCAAGAAACATAAAGTCAAGCTATGAAAACATCTCAGTCCTGTTTCCTGTTGCATGTGAGCATCATATATAGCTTTAAGCCATTAAATTATGGGTAGTCTTGATGTTTTGGGGCTTAATTCCTAAATAATACAGCAGGATTCTTATCTTCACTGCCCTTTGGGTTGCTTAAAACAGAAAAGACAAGCTACTTAAAAGGTCTTTTCTTCATCATCCATTGGTTTGTTTATTGTTTTCTATATTTATTACCCAGGCCTTGTTCCCACAGCTGTAGGAAAGGCAGGTTGATTTGTATAGCACATTTCCAAAGGCGGTTCAAAGTGGTTTCTAGAAAAAATGAAAGCCATCAAGAGACAATGGAAAACAGCAACATAAGACAATTCAAAAAAGTATTGAGAAAGAAATTACAAAGAGTTGAAATAGGGTGTGTGTATATATATATTCCCTACATGGCACAGGCACACCACGACGTCCCTCCGCCCAGCAGAACAATGTATGCTGAACTGCCCGAGGAACGCAACAAAGAGCTGATCCTGGCTGATCCCCTACCTGACTGACCATCCACGGGGATGTCTGAAAAATGACTACCCATGTAGGCCTGTCGAGGATTAGATCAGCTCATACCTGCTGAGATGCAGAAAATGTAATTAATTCAGCCTTTAATCCAAGTTAATGTTTCTTTCAAATTTGAAAGAAATTCAAGGTAGTCCTGAGAAAACCCATTCAGGAGCATGGGACTGATGTGAACTTTGACCACTAAAATTGAATTGGTTCGTCTTAGAGTCCAATATCAGCACAGAAACATAAACACAAGAGCAAGATTCACAGCACATTGTGAGAAATGAGCAATTCTTTAATAAAAGGCAAATAGAAAGTTTGGACAGTCCAGGTTCTTAGTCAGGACTCGCGCAGCAGTGTGGTGAATCAGCCGCAGCTGTCTGATCGACACCCGTAACTTGTCCTTCCAAATCCTTTTGAGACACAAATCATGTAATCCTCGATATGGCGAGGCACAATGAGGCCATAGTGGGCCAACGTTGTTACTGCCTTAATGTCAATGATCAAATTCCCATATGAGTCCTTGACCAGCCCACTATTTCTGCCTCGGTTTGTTAGCTTGGTTTTGTTTTTTGCCTTGGTTCAATTGAAGCAATTTCTGACACGTCCAGTTGAACAACAGTGCTGTCACACAGCTTGAATGAGTTTATCGTTCCCTGGTGATGTGGTTTTGTATGTTTGTGTATTTAGACAGTCTGCATGTCATTTTTGTCCACGGATGTGTAATTATAGCAAAAAACCCAGTTTAGCACCATGCCAGTATGTCCCACACATGTCCCAGTCCGTCTAATATTTTGTGGTCGACTGTATCAAATACGTCACTGACTTAATACAGTAATACTTGAGTAATCCTGAAACTTTGCCACTGTCTGTGTTTAAAGGGATGTAAGTGATGATCTTAACAGCAGTCTGTTTGCTGTGGTGGAAATTGTTACTGGAAGAGATTGAAACACTGTGTTCAGCTACTGAAAAAAAATGCTTCTTATTATGTTATCATTTTGAATCAAGATTTATTATTGAAAGAGTACTTTGAACTTTAGTTTAAATTTGACTGTAAGACACATGTGTTCAGGCATCTAGGATTTAAAAGCAGATATCCTCAATTCTGGAATAAAAACAGACGGACGTATTAACTATTTACCCATTTAGAGGTGCGGAGAGGTCAGCTAACGTTTAGGGCACCCAAGCAGACCATGTTTCCTCCGCTGCCAGGGTGTCATACAGGGCCCTATTTTTCTTGGACCACTGTAGAGGGAAATTTTATTATGTTTTATCAAACTAGTCACTTTTGTGCTTTTATGCACTTTTTCTTTTTGAAAAACAAATTCAGCCCACTCATTACAAAACTTTGTTGAACACTAAACCTCCTTATTAAGTGCAGAACATTCCAAACGCTATGAGTTGGCCCTCACGAACGGTATTTGTATTGCTGATGTAATGACATGGCAGCACAGTGACGCAGTGGTTAGCGCCGGCTGCCTTTCTGTGCGGAGTTTGCATGTTCTCCCAGTGCTTACGTGGGTTCTCTCCGGGTACTCCGGCTTCCCCCCACAGTCCGAAAAAACATTCAAAACTGGGGGTTAGGTTAATTGGTCACTCTAAATTGCCCGTAGGTGTGAATGTGAGTGTGGATGGTTGTATGTCTCTATATGTCAGCCCTGCGATGAACTGACGACTTGTCCAGGGTGACCCCGCCTTCGCCCCAAGATGCTGCGATAGGCTCCAGCCTCCTCTAACATGATGATGGATGGATGGATGGATGGATGGATGTAATGACATATGTTAATACTTATTTTTCATTTTTCTCCTCGTTGGAGAACACTGACAGCTCAATGAATCTAGACGGCTCGTAACACCGCTCACTGTGAGTGGTTTTTATCATCTGGTGGAGAGGACCAGCTCCATACGTTTGGTTTCTCTGAACCTGACCCTTGAGAGAACGAGCGATGCGAGCAGCGGGGGACGCCGTGAGAGGTGTGGGCGCGCGGATGGGAGGTTCTCCTGCAGCGGAGGGACCAGATGTGGGAGAGAGGAGGGGAGCAAGTCATAAAGGCGAAGG
>KV751367.1:1402373-1434488 GCA_001698575.1 Mola mola | reverse complement strand
ACTGGGTGCTGCTGACCGAAGCGTCGACGGTAAGATGAGAATTTACTGGAAATCCGTATGAATTAATGAAACGCGCGTTACGATGACGAACGGGATGTCAGGCGTGATGACGTGTGTGTGTGGGTGAATGTGTGTTTGTATGTAGGGGGGTGTATCCAGGCTATTGGGTGTGTGTGTGTTGGGGGGGGGGTGGTATCAAAGTCGCTTTAGCTCTGCTGTCTGAGTAATGTTTACGTGTGTTTGATAAACATTAAAAGCAGTTCCACCCAGTCCTTCCGCGAAACTACACTCACGTGCGTAGTCCTAGTCCTAATGTTTGAACATCGGATTATACTCAAGTAAGATTTTTGCATAGTTCTCACTGCAAGTTCCCAGACATGGTTTACGAAAAAACCACGTGAGGATTAAAACATCGTCACCATTACACTTAAAGAGGCAGCCCGCCCCAAAGGGTCTTCCCTCATAACTTTAGTGCTCTTTATCTGTATGTGTAGTTCTCTTGTGGGTCTCAGACGTTTGGAGCTATTGGCTGTATTCTCTCAAATACAAATGAACAAGATGGTGCTTTGCAAAAATTATTCAAAAAGCATCAACGTCTCGTTCCTGTACGCAGAGAGGCTGGTAAACTAAACTGACATTACATGGAGCAAGATACCTGACGCAAAGATGGTGCCCGTTTGGCCCAGCGGCAATTACTAGCCTGGCACGCATATGCTCCAAGAGTTATTCTGGCTTCTTGCGTGACTAAAAGCAGCCAGGTTTTTACAATTCTGAAAATCCACACCCACAAGTCAGTATTTCATTACAGGAAGAATCATATTTAAGCTTGTTAACAGTTTCATAGATGTCTCTTTTGAAATATTGGTCAATAGGGAAAATGCTTGTGGGCGGAAGGGGAATTCCTTGTTGTAAAACCATGGTGCTGCTATCAGACAGACACAGTTCAGGTTCTTGCTCTGGTTGTGGTCTGAGGTCTCAGAACCTTCATGCTTTCTGACAAACGAGCCTGCATATTTACCATTTAATCTGGAGCCAAAGTTAAACCGCCCTCTGTCATCAACGGAGGGCATTGCTCAATGCACAAGGTGGATGGAAGTAAACCCAACAGTGGTGAAATGGCAAATCACATGTATCTGCAAGATTTTGCTGTTAATTCAGATATTTATTTTCATCCAACAATCCAGCATGCACCAACCAATTGATGATTAGAAGAGGACAATGTATAAGGCGAATGGTTTGTGATAAGCATATGTAGCATTATATATAGCTTAGAATATGACCCGCCCTCTGATATTGTCACGGTTTGCATGGAAAAACGGAATATTTTTTGGTTTTAGCCGATATCCAACTTTTTGAGCTTCCAACCAAATTTACTTTTGGTCTGAATGTGCCGGCAGGTTCAAAATCATGTTCTGGAACCAGAATGGAGCCTTGCTGATGTGAAAGGCCTACGGGTGAGCACTGGGCAGGATTAGAAGCAATCCTGAGTGGCACTCGTATCCAGCATTTATTTATGATTAGTGCTCAGCTGGGGAAGACACCACTAATGGTTTCCTGTTTTCTTCTGGCGTATGACGCATAGTTTGGGGCAAAGACAAAAGCTGCTACATCTACTTTCATTATACTCAAGAGAAGTCCGATATCTGGCAGATACCTCCAAAACTCAGCAACTCACACCAAAACGATGTTGAAGGATAGCAGCTTCTCTTCATTTTTTTTTCTATAAATAAGACAGATGTAATTTCATGTTTGTGATTTATTAGTGTGATTTATTTGAAGTCAACATGTTGATGTTATCAGGGTTTGCTGTGAACGTTGTTGTGGTAATATGGGTGGGTCGCAATAAATCATGTCTGCAATAACAAAGAGTCCAGGCTTGTTTCATAAGCCACAGTGCCATAAACATCAAATCTTCCTCTCACATGTCTGAAACAGAGGCATCCACACAGTGACTGCAGTTTGAATGAATCAGATTTAACAGAATGAGTCCCATTATGACCATTACTATGATGTCATTGAAACCCCACTGTTTAGGCTATTGCGAGCTGCAAGAAACATTATAATTTATAGTGCCTCTGTCCTGATAAGTATACTCCTGGCAAGACCTAATGCCCAACAATAAAGAATATTAATTTGCAGAAAGTACACCGAGCTTGTTGTCAATACCAGGAACACAGCACGTGAAACTGTGCATTCCTCACTGTTTCTCTTTCTTCTCTGGCAAATGGCAAATCATGGAAAAATCCAAATTGATAAAATGTTTGTAAATACACATTTGGGAGTAAGGACGCCTTCAGTTTGAGGATCATGTATTGTTCTTCCAGTGTGGACAGAAATTAGATCTCACAGTCTTTTTTTCGTGTTCACACTTGGCAAGTTTAAACATGCCAGAATGCTCTTTTGTTTACCAAGAATTGAGGCACTGAGAGAGGCTGTCCAGTTTGGACAGAGGGCGACTCTGATTCCATGGGAGAACAACTGCTTGTTTGTAAATGCCACAGAGCACTCGCATGATGAAAGGAAACTCAAATTTGCCTTTCGCTGAGCAGAAGCATAAGTGCTCTCTCAGAGTCTCTGTTTGATTTACTGACTCTTATCTTGTTATGGTTATAAATATGATTATGCCAGATGTGGCATTCAGTACAAGGCTTTGTCTGGAGCCATAAAAGGTTGATATCTCAGAGCCTGTTTTCATACGATCCAACTGTAACAAGATGTCAGCCCAAGAAAACAGGGACTCAGAGGTTTGTGTGTCAGACGCTGCATCCCCACCATCTCTGGCTATACTCACGCCATGAAGATTCAATAGTTTAATTCTCTGCGTGTTTGTGCACCTTACTGAATCATTGATTTACAGTGTGTTTGTGTCCGTGCAGGGGAAAGTGCATGTGTTTCATACTGTTTTTTGAGTGTTTATGCAACTTCATGAAGTCATCTCTCTCGCCTCCCATTAGCAGAGAGTATCTTCTGGGTTCGTGCCTGGTACTACAAACCCATGGTCTCAGGCTGAACCATTTCGCTGACCCAGCAAATCCCAGTCAGTACAATACGGCCCGCCACTAAAGTTAGTGGAGGACAAGTTCTGTCTTTCAACATATCTCTCCGGCTAGACAGGCCGCATAAAGGACAGCAGAGCAGTGAGATAATAAGTTTTTACAAGCATAGAAAGCCAAGACTTGGAGATAAAAAGAACGGAACTGGACCGATTCAGCAAGCTTGACTCCAGCAAAAGTGTTATGAGGAGTTAAAGACATTTTCCTGACATCGCAGTGGGCTGGTGTACAAATGAGCATCTGTGGATGGGGAGGCAGACTAAGATTTTTATAGGTTGAAAGGTGAAAAAGGAGACAGTGGAGAGGAGGGAGACATTTGAAGATCTATGAAACGATCTCCAGTCAGCTGGCTTAAACAGTCCCAACCATCACAAAACCTGTACATGGAAAATGTTTAACAGGTGACAGATTTTTAGCACAGCCATGTTTTCATTACAGCAATTGGGCCACTGCAGTCTCAGTCTCAGTAGAAGGTCATGATAATTAATACACAAAGCAAGTTTTAAAGTAATTTATGCATCCATTTTATTTTTTGGCTCATACTATATAATTTTTTTTTCTAATTTTTACACGTATCTTTGGGGCAGCCCTCTCTTTATTAGAGACATTTTTTTTCTTATCACAAGTCATATCAAGTGGAAAGTTAGAGGATAGATTGAGACCGGCTAAATTTGACTCATCTCACAAGAAGGCAGTCTGGCTATATTTTTCATATATTGCAACCTCCCTATTGCACTGTTTCTCTTTGTAAAACTTTCATGTTTTACAACACCACATGCTCAGTACAAGTTCTTGTGGTTCTGAGAGATCCTGAGTGTTCTTTCAGGAGAGTGTTTTTTATGGGTTGTTTGCAGGCCTAGTCTTCCTAGGCTAGTACATTTCCATCACATATCTATGGAGACGCAGCTACAAGACATGCCTGTGATACACTACACGAACCAAGATGCAACGGTTACGAGTGCTGCCATCTTGCACTGGTGACATGCTGTGGAGCCAGAATCTGCACAGTAGTGATTGGGCACCAAGTTCCCATCACATGCACCCATCTGCCGAGTTGTGAGCAGGGCTCCACTGTCAATCATGACATTCCATCCTATTTTTAATGCATTAAATAACTAATTGAAAGCAAACTCGATCATTGTCCCATGTCTTACCTGACATCATTGAGCGGGAGGAGTTTAGGACGTATAGTGCATCCCACCATCTTTGGTCAGCTCTCCTGTCGTCCATCTTTATAACCAGTCAGTGGATACACTCTCTAAATGTGTATTTAGTCATACGAGAGGATTTGTTTGACTTACAGACGAAAGACATATTGTTTGTTTCTCAGCACCTTTGTGTCTTCACTTTACCCATGTCCATCGAATCTGTAATGACATCCAGAAAGCCAAGGCGTGAGAAAACTCGAAGCAGATGCTCAATAAAGTTTTAATACCACTATAAATAACATGCACTGTTTAACAACACAGGGACATTTTAGATCGGATACGTTCAGATCTTTTCAGGCCCAGAGCTGTACGATGGACAGGGTTTTTAGGGTTGTGCCATGGTTATAGTGTAAGCAGAGAGATGGAAGGGGGCTTCACTGCCTTCCAGCTGTAACAATTATCTTTGTAATCAGTGCTGAACAACAAGTATTTTTTATTTCTGGAATCCGCCCTGCCGGCTCTTCTTGACTTAAACTGTACTCAGGAAAATGGGTTGACTGTTGTTGTTCCCACTTGTGTCTAGGCTTAGCAATAGTTTAGTGCAATTAGAAGGGGAGGGACAAGATCAGAACACAGCCAAAGGCCAAGTGAGCAACATAATGTAGTGTGTGTGGCTGGCAGAAAAAATCAGATATAAACTTGAGGGACTATCAAAGCTCCAGATTCTGTTACTGAGTTAACTAATTTAAATCAAGAGTGCATCAATTCAGCCAGTTTACTGTAAAGCAGGAAGGACTGATGCAGCAGTAAAACAGAAGGAACAGTGGGCACAGATTATTGTTGTTGGAAACCTGTATTCACAAATACAAAGATATATTTATTCTGTATGTATATTTGTGAACTGTAAAGAGAATATGATGTTGATTAATGTCATGATGTTACTGTAGTGCCTTAGCTCTGCAGTGACTGGTATCTGTGTGTGTGTGTGTGAGATTCAAGAGAGCATTCATTTTTGGGACTAATTTTCTACCATCTGGCTCAGCTCTTCTTGACCAAATGATTGGTGGGTACAAGAATTTGATTAGGCTGAGCAAACACACACACACACACACACACACACACACACACACACACGGATGTTGGTGTCTAAAACCCAATTCTAACCTCACCCCTGAAAGCAAGTCTGAACTGTCAGAAAGCCTTTTAAAGTTGTAAGGACCAGCCGAATTGTCCTCACAAAGCAAAAATGTGCTCACAATACATAAAGTGAGCAGTACATGCCCACACATACACACACACATTCCTAATGGCAAACATTTAATATCTCCTGTTTTTGGATATGTGCTGTGTAATTTTTTTTTATCAAGTTCGAATATTTATGATATAACTTTTTTTTGTAAAAATATTGGTTAATGTAAATTCTGATTTCTTGTTGTGGCGAACATTCCTTTATACATTTTTTAACATCTCAGTGCAAGACTTCATGTAGATTTGGTAAGGTTACATGTAATTAAAATCCACTCACTTTAACCTCAGATCAGACAAATATTTTATGAATCCATCTTTTCAACTGTGGTACCTGATAGAGCTTGGCCTGTTTCTCATCACTCATCGTGTCTTCTTCTCTCCTCCCCAACATTACTCTATACACGCACAAGTGCACAGTGATTAACAACCTGCCCTTACAGTTATGATGGGTATATCCTGATGTGGGATCAGAAAATGAGCAGTTATTCATACAGTTTGTAATTGCTGAACCTATTTATCAAATCATGGATTACTGAACTGTCTCTCTTGTGGTGCGTTGGCTCAGAAACCTTCATCGTTTATGATGCAGAGAGTGCTACCTGAAGGCAAACTGACAAACATGACATTAAAAACATTAAATGGGATTTTCTTCAAACTACGCACAATTGTCCACACTGACCCAAGAATGACCTAATTAGATTTTAGGGGTCATAGGTCAAAGGTCATGGTCTCTGTATTTATCATGGATGTTATTCAGACTTTAACCCTCATCTGTGTTCCTGCTCCTCCATTTAAAGGCAAGCTGTATATCCTTATTTACTTGTAATTATTTTTTAGAAAAATTCGATTGATTGATTGATGTTTGACTTTGGAGCGTTATCATCAGACCTGCATCTGTAAATCCATTGTTGGATAGTAGAGTAGACCTATCAATTGATCATGACAAAGAGATGAGCTGTCAAATGGCTGGAGTGTGGCTAGACAGGCCTGGTAAATTAAAATTTATACTAGAGCTAAAGGTGAAATATAAATGTTTGGCGGAGGCCCCTATCTTTGAGGTCTTCAACTCCAAACTATGAACTTATTGCATTAACTCATCGAATTGGAAGAGAGGAAGGTCTGAAGACTTGGAGGAACACTCTCCCCACATCCCACCTAGTGTTTTTGCTGTAGACAAGGTCAATAGGTATACTATACAGAACAACATTATTGTTTGACCACTGCATTCCGGTTCCGGGTCTTCATCACGGTTGTCAAAATCATTATATAAGGTAGTGGAAGAGGAAAAAAAGAAATGCCTCTTGTCCTATGGGGAAACTATCAAGGTGAGTTGTGTATATGTGGTCATGTGGCTTCAGGCCAATCACTATCCCAGGCTAGCAGAAAGGTAAGATGAGTGTCCAATAAGGGATATGGCTGACACCATATTTGATCCTTAAACTGTAGAGGTGCAAATACAAAGGGGTGGTTAGGTTTGTACAAAAGAAGCTTTAATCAAAAAACTTTTATGAATCTAAGTCTATACAGTAGAAGTAGTAGAAGTAAATAAATACAAAAAAACAGAAAACATATTAATGAAAAATATTTAAATAACCCAAAAAAACCTCATTAATTGGGAAAACTTCATTATGCACCCTGGAAATGGGGCTGAAAAGGAGCCTCTGTCTGGCATAATTTTCAGGAAGAGCAATGCAGATCCTATGCTGGCCACAGAACAGTGGACCAACTCTTTACCCTTGTAAGTCTGCAGGTGCGAAGTTTGGCTATGTGTTTTGTGGATCTAGGAGAGGCCTCCAGTGGGCTCTGTGGGGGCACTGCAACAGGATGGGACTCTACGGCTGTTCAGTCATCCAGTCCTCAGAGAGCCACGGGGCCTACAGCTCATGACACACATTGCACAGACCTGCAAATTAAGCAATACCCCACCTCTCATGTTGTAGTGGATGTAATATCGACAACTTGCTGACCGGGTGAAGTAGAGCTGTCCTTCTGGGTACAAGAAAAAAAACCTCAATGAAAGTGAATTGAGGTGCATGGCATCCAGAAGAACAGGTAATCTATGAGTAAACAATCCAGTCAGGCCATATTATAGTAACTTACATTTGAAAAAGTCTTAAGTGAAACCTGGGGGAACCTGTTTAATGGGCTGACATTATTGAAATCAGCATTGCTATAATTTTTGGGTGCTAGACTTAATTTTGTCAGATGAGAAACAGCTGGATTGTCAGACAGATAGCTAGATCCATTATGAAAGCCGATCCACATCCAGCCCCAGCCTGTACTTGCACAATCAGAAATGTTCAGGTTTGACTGTGAGGCAATGTCAGATCGTTCACAGGTTAAGGTCAGGTAACAGGGCCTCAGCAGAATTTTGCTTAGGGCCACAGAGATTATTCCTCACACAAAGTTAAATGGTGGACTCATGGTTTCTCTTTGTTACCGTTCTTGTCTGTGAGTTCATGGACAGGTTTATAAAATGCAGCTAGGATTAGGAAAGTTTTTGTACTGGGAACCTCAGTATCTAAAATTCAGTCGTCTGCTTTTGATGGCACGGTTCTGTGGGGTTGATCAGATTGTGAGCTTCAACATGTATTGGGATAATTTGAGGAAGAATATAAAGCATAGAGAGAGAGTTATTACATGTCACATATTTGCTTCTATTCACTTTGAAAAAGTTGAGTGAGTGAAAAACAGAAAAGAAGTCTCGTCTCGTTTTCTGCCGCTTATCCGGGTCCGGGTCGCGGGGGCAGCAGCCTGAGCAGGGAGATCCAGACACTCCTCTCCCCGGCCACTTCCACCAACTCCTCCGGGGGGACACCAAGGCGTTCCCAAGCCAGCCGAGAGATATAATCTCTCCAGCGTATCCTTGGTCTGCCCCGGGGTCTCTTCCTGGGTGGGCATGCCCGAAACACCTCCCCAGGGAGACGTCCAGGAGGCATCCTGACCAGATGCCCGAACCACCTCAACTGGTTCCTCTCAACGCGGAGGAGCAGCGGCTCTACTCTGAGCCTCTCCCGGATGTCTGAGCTCCTCACCCTATCTCTAAGGCTGAGCCCAGCCACCTTTAAAATCTGAAATTCTCACCTAAGTAAGACAAATGGCGATCTTTACTATCTCAACTCAAATTTCCATTGCTCAGTGCTAAAGTCTACTTCTGATTTTGCCCTTCATTTAATCAAAGTTATTTGAGATTATCGTAAGTCGAAGTCCTACTTCTTCTCCGTTCAATGTGGTAATTATTTTGGAGTCAGTAACTATTTCTTCTAAATGATAACTTGTAAATTTCACAGAAATACTTTGGTAATTGCCTCTCCCAGTCTTTAATATTTTCCCAGTTTTTCGTGGAACCCATTAATTTTGCCTTTGTGGTGACTCAGTTTTGTGACAGCAATGAACTATGTGTGTGCAGTTTGATTAATATTAACAATATCCATGCTTTATTTATAGTCTTGGATAACAGTCAGATTTTAGAAAACGTAGTGTCGAGCAATGGTTTCTCTGGTCCCAATTAAAATCTATGTCAAAATAAATGGACATGGGAAAAGAAATATAATTACTGTATACTCCCATATAAAGTTGGACACTGGCTCAATCTGGGGATTACATTGATTAAGCAGATAATGATTTTTGGGAAGAAACATCCCTGCTGAGTTTTTCAGATGTATTTTTTTGTTTGCTGATTTGAGTAATTCAAGCTCAGTTATATTTTAGACAGAGCAAATATCACTACAAGTGTTATCTCGAAAAATAAGTAAACTCACGCCAACCTAGGAGATAAAGAGCATGCAGGTAAAAAAAACACATCTGTTTTGTATTCTGGGGTGAATTGTCCCTTTACCTCTTTTCAAATGCTTTCCTAGAACAGCTAATATGATTGCATCATCGAGAGTTTCTGTGAACAGTAGTTTTGGCAAATATTTCTAACGGAGGCCCCCACATCTAAGATAACTGATCGGGGTCCTTACTGACCAGGGGCTCAACTCTCAGACATACACTGATGAAGTCACCACTTGTGCTGAGTGAATATATTTGGATTGGACATGAGATCTTGGTCATTACTGATCCATTTCTGTATTTGTTCTATATATCATTTCATCTCTCTATGCTGTGATTGCTTCCACATGTCAGGCCACAGGCTCCATAGGCCCACACAAGACTATAGTATCTGTGTCTGTGTGGGAGGGAGTGAGATTGGGAAGATTCTGAGTTCAGGAGCCCCTTTAATGGGCTTAAATCAACAGGGACCCTCCGTGGGTGTGTCAGTGGTGAGGACACTGAATCCTGTGGATTGATGGGTTGGATTATACGAGGGTTGTTAAGGGGAACGTTGACCGATTGAGGGAAAGAAAGGGATTTGAGCATACATATCCTTGAGTATCCTTAGTTCTGCTGAAAGATATTTGGATCATGCAAATGCTTCCAGCTGTATCACCACGTGCATATGTTAACATCTTTTGGACACACACTGGTGGTATTGTAAGTGTGTACGCGTGTTTTCAGTTAACAGTGTGTATATTTGTGTTTAGATCAGGGAATTATTTATTGTATAGAGTGTGTGTGATGGCAATATGTTGTTTGATTCTGTGCAACAACAAAGACCTTTAGGCAATCGTTCTTAAAGACCGGATATGGGGTCATTTGAGCCCCAGGTGTAGTGTCCATTTTCCCAAATGATCTGTGTGGGCGTTTATGAACATACAGAAAAAGTCTCAGTATGAATTTTCCACTGAAAATGGCCTGCCAGATTATCAGATGAAACAGTTTGGCTATTTATTTGGCTCTCCTTTCTGGCATGCCGTCCTGCTGGAAGCCTGAGGTGTCAGTGGCGAAGGAGACACCATACTTTAGCCAACAAGAAACATTCATTTCAATTGTCATATTTTGATTTGTGGCAATGTTTTATTGGACTTTTTTCCCAACAAGTTCCCAGAGCCAGTTGGATATTTTGTACTTGTGTATGTCATTTAAATATTATTATTTGCAGGTTGATGGGAGTTGTCAGGAGGCGCAGTGCCCTTTGCCATAAGCGAGCAATGATTCACAATCAGTGCTTTTCATTTCTCTCATTTTTTTTTCTCCGTCATAATTCCGAAAAACTGTTTCCACAATACTTTTTCTGTTTTGTCTTTCAGTATTCTGCTTACATGGTTACATACAACCCCAAGGCTAATCTTGGATCTCATAGTCTTCATTGACATTTGATTTCATACCAGCATGACACATTTCAAATAAGTTGGGACGAGGCTAGAAAAAGACTTGGAGAGTCGCTATATGGTCCAAAACACTTGATTGGACCATTCAACTGACTGAAGGTGGGTAAGAAATTTTGTTTCTTAGGTATGAATGAAACACCGGCATAAAGACTACATCTGCTACTGCAGGTCATGGTAACCTGACAGTGATGTTCACAATGAATTAATAAGAACCAGGTGCTGTGCAAGTTTTGGCAGCACTTTCTTGGGCTGTGTGTCACTGTTCTGCATTTACATAATGCAACAGAGCAGAAGTGCATCCTCAGGTGCAGCCATTGTTTGCGGTGAACCCAATATGTTCCAAAGATGCATCCACATGTTTGGGAAGAGAAAGTTACATTGTGTAGCACATGGACGTTAAAAAAAGGAGGCCCATGGGCCACTGGAAATAACAGCTTTCCACTGTTGCACTCTGACCGCAGCCAATCCACCTTGATTCGAGCCATGTGCATTTAACAAGGCAATAGTTTTTTTTTCAGAACACAGCCTATGAAGAACAGTGGTTGTACTGTGGCACGTGCACTCGTCTTGTCATTATGAATTCTGACTCAATCATGTATGACTGGAGAGCTCTCATTTTGTGGAGGCAGATCCCATTTGCCTGAATGAATATTTTGACGGTCAGGCCACATTGGATATAAACAAATAGTGGAAAATTAAAACATGTTGTCGACAATCAGATGAAAATCGCACATTACTGTTACTACAAAACACTTGAGAGGCAATTAACCATTCACCTGTGACACTCTCCATCCACTATATTTTGTCAATCATATGGTCCTGCAAGGCCTGGAACAACATTTGTTGCATGTTCCTTGCCACGTTAGTGATCTATTTTATATAGCTCTCTCAGACAAATCTGTCTGGGCTATTGGCACAGAGAAGCATGTTTTACTCTAACGTTGTTTGCCCACATTCATTCATCCTATCCTCTCTTGGGCCTAGATGCATGCTGTGGCTTTTCCTGTGTACATATTCTTATAAGTGTCTCAACTACTGTACTGTAATTGCCTCTAATCTCTTTCATATGTGGTTGTTGTATTTTGCCACCACAACGCTTTCCTTAAGCATTGTCAGAGTTTGTGAAACTGGGATGCAAAACATGTGAACATGAGCATCACATTCACTTGGTATGGTCCTCTTTTCTTTGGGCAGACCCATGACAGAAAATCTTTTTATACTTTGAAATGAATAACATACTAGGAAAACAGGCAAGCAGACAGGCCTTGACTTTTACCTTCCACTTTATTTGCTTTGTGACCAAAATGAGATGGAGCTCAGAATCACGTTGCTTGTTCAGCCAGTGTTGAATCCAGTGTCCTTAAGTGAGTCCCTAGTGAGCAAAAAGAACATGTTAATTCCACTGACACAAGCCACATCACTTTATCAGTCAACTGAAATTCAGATTTGCTGTCGAAAATCCATTTTAAACATGAAAGTTTGGAATTATCTTCTCAAAGTTTTGAAAGATTTTTTTTTTCCGTGTTAATGGCTCTTTTGTCAATGTCAGCCAGAGATAAATCAGATTGTCAATATCCAGCTGGGCTGAGTTCAATTGGAATATAGACAGGGTGCCTTGATGTTCTGTAATATGATTCACTGTCAGCATTTCCATGAATACATCAGTCAATGCTGGAGTCTAAGAGGACGGAATACTTTTTATATTCCTCAACCCGAAGATAATTCAAAAGAACATTCATGCTCTTCATAACATTCATGCTGCTTCATGCTTTACACGTGAGGCGAAGTGTGACGGAACAGGAGCGACATCTTCAGTGCTCTGTGTGGGCAGTGATATATATGATTGTCTAATCTGTCTTTGCCCCTCTTTCATTTAATAAAGATGATTTTTAATATTTTAATGTTTTATATTTTTACTATTTTCAGGGAGCTGTAAAAGTGCTGGCATTTTTACTATATATTTAATGTCTTTTCTGAATATATCTTGAAGTAAATGGGTAAATATATATATATAAAAAACTGTGTTAGGACCTGTTTTTAGAGACACATGACTCTCCTCTGATTGATAGTGCAGGCACAGATTCCAAGTATATGGGGAGAGTCTTCATTGTAAGCCACTGCGGTTTAATTTTTTCACATTGTGGAGCTCTTTGTTGGACACTCACTTCAGGCAACATTCCCAAACAATCAGATTTTTGGCTTTTATATCAATCTTGAACATGGCCGTGGTATTTGTTTCATTAACCACACTCTATGCACTGATTCCTATATTTGTGTCTCCATTAATACAAAGGCTTTGTGTTGTCATTGTCCAGATTTATTCGCATTGTTTTGTATAGTTGCATTTTTTATCTTGCCAGGGGTTTTCATGGATTTCATTCAGGTTTTTTAGTGTGTCCAGGATGCATTTTTGCTGAAGCACTCCCGTTGTTTTGTGGTTTCCCTCTGCTGAGAGCCATGCACCGGGAAACCAAGAGAGGACAGTGGGCCTGGCAGAGTCACTTGTTGGAATCTTCTCAATTATTATTTTTTTGATGCTCTCCAGTTGTATGTGTGTGTGTGCTGTCTTTTTATGTAGCTGTGTACCATGTGCATGTCTTTTATATGCATCAGGTTCATTGAGCACTCTAAATAATTTGGTCAAGAAACTCAAGCAGTAAGTGTAAAATGATTTTTGCACGCAGTAATAATGATGTTATTTTGCATTGCCGTCATGTGTGCTTTTTGCTCTATTTATTTTGCATTTGTGCTGCATGTATGTGTAACAGAAAATTTTCTATTAAACATTTGAAAAATGTGTCATGATGCACAAATATTATGGCTTACATATTTATTAGAAATAGTTAAGAGTTTTTCACTACCTTAAAAGTTAAATGAGCAGTAAACAATTTGACAAGTAGGCTTAAATAGGATCCAAACAAGCCGTGGACTATCAACCTAATAACGTTGAATACTTGCCATGTGTGTGCATATGAGGTCACGGTTTATCGCTTACCCCTTCATTCTTGGAGTCTAGTATTTCCAGTGCCGACCCAGAATTGCAGCAAAATCATGTCAAAAAATGTTAACCTCTCCATATACCTCTGGGTCCCCTCTATCTCCATCTCCATCTCTATTGTTGACCTTGCTTATCCTGATTATTTAGGTCTATGAGGTGGTGGCAAAATGTGATAGTGAAGCAGCTTTGTTTATGAGAAGCTCAACTTAACATATGCACCCATTCATACATACTGTAGGTAAATCCAGTTTGTACACACATATGTAGAGTTTAGGAGTGGATTACGTGGCATGAGCTCTGATATAGTAGTTTTGCTGGACACAATATATTTGGGACAGTTTTCTACCACTGATACCAACCTGACTTACAGATATTACAAGTTCTCTGCTTTGGTTTTGACCTACAGCATTGGGATTGTAATTGGAGTATGGTCCCCTTGTATGGAAAGTTTCAATCAAATAAAACAAATTTGAACACATTCTGATGAAAAACAATCTAGCCAGCAACAATTACATGTTCTCAAAGCCTTGCGTTTCCAAGTACTACTAATACAATCCATTGAAAAGTTACGTCACTTCATTTAGGTAACGATGACTTGAAGTAATGTATTACATTATAGATACATATACTGTATGTCATGATCAGATAATGTCAATTTGATTGCCCACTAACAGGTCAGTAGTTTTTGGTATCCCGCATGTGAGAGTCCTTCACTGCAAATTTAATGTAAGAAAAACATTTCATTTCATGTTTACAGCTTTGTTATAATATATAATTTTGGTGAATGCATGATTTTAAGATGACGTTTGTCATAATCTGTGATCACTATGTTGTGTTTTGTAAATGTAAGATTTATTATATAGGAGCTAATGTGACAAGATGAATAAGCCTGAAGATGAAGACCTCACTGAATAGAGATTTCTTCCTCTCCAGATCTGACAGTTACACAGGAACACTGTCAAAGCATTGTTGTGAATCTTGATAGTCTTTCATGAAGAACTGTAAGCTTACTGCGTTCCGACTCTGCCGTTAAGGTTGTTGTAAGTTGCTGTCAAGTTCATGTTGCTTGGAAAATAGTTGTGGGATTTTTTGAAGATCCTGTTGGATTGTAGCAGCAGAGTTTCACTACCTGTTAACAGAGCCCCACTGCTCTCTTGAATGCTCTGTACTGTCATAAGTTGTGGAGCCACTGGAGGAGAATGGTGCACTATATTCAGTGGTTCTGGTCTGTGATGCCAAGCCCAGCCACTAAGGGGAGTGGCATAGTCATGAAGAAGTGTTTTAAAAGTTGAGCAGATGATCAGACTGAGGATGATGATCTTATCGGCAGTCTCACCTTTTTTTCAACCGTTACTGAAACACTGATGACATGTTGATGCTGCATTGGTCAAACTGGCAATCACTGATATGCTGTCACGGGTAACTGATCCCTTGTTGAACTTCACCCTCGAATCTAATTTTATGATTATCCCTCAAAGAACTGTTTGTTTGCTAATCAATGTTAATCTCTAAATTGCTACCAGGTATGATGATGGGCCCCTTCTTTCCCGTGAAAAACATCCCACAGATTGTAAGTAAATACATAATTGATCAAATTGAACAGGAGGAAATCCACGGAATATGAACACCAGCTTTGAAATCAGTTTCAGGATCCACTTCCTTAAGGCCCCCAAGTCTCCTTCACACAGAACACAGCATGGTAGGCATGTTCTGTGCCCGGTTTCGTAGGGTTCGAATAACACGCCGCTTGTGCTCCAGTGGGTGTTGGGAGTCGAACAGTAAATATTGATAAGTGTTTGCGGGTTTCCTGTATACTTAAATGCCGTGGCTGCCATGTTCTTTGTTGTGAATTGCACTGTCTAAAAACTGCAGACTCCCACCTCTGGTGTCCTCGCAGGGAAACTTGATGTTGCTGTCTACTGTATTAGTGGGCTCTGTGACGTGATCCCTACAAAAGTGGACGCAGAATGTGCCTACCAAAACAGTGGGATAAGAGAAAGAACTGAAACACATCTGGATGCCACTTAAAAACCTATGGCTACTCCAATCAGTCCTTTTTCAAATCCTCTACCAGATCTGGTAAAGAAAACAAAAGCCAAAAAACAACATTGTCATCCTATATGTTGAAGGACTTTCTGAGAAGCTCAAGAGGAATTTTTTTTAACAAACAAGACATCCCTGAGCACCTCAAGCCTACTAACACCCTGATGCAGAAGCATATCCACCTTAAGGACAAAACACCAACACATTAGCAGAGGAACATGGTGTATGCAGTCTGGTGCAGTGAGGAATGATCAGACCTGTACATTAGGGAGACGAAACAACCACTACACAAGGACAACAATGGACAGATTGTGGCCAGGGAAGGCAATGACTTGGTGGAGGAGCACTAACGACTTGCATAATTACTGGAAGGGGCAGCCACCTTGTAACCGAAACTCCAAGGTTAATGGTTCCTGCAGAGGTTAGATATCTGGAAGTCCCAACTAGTCATGTAGAACTGATGAAGGCTCTTGGATAAGAGGTGAAACGTTTTCAAGAAACTTCAAGCAAGTCCAGTTGCTACGATTTGACTAAAAGTACCACGATCTGGATGACTGAAAATCTTCACAGACGTGCTGATAAGATATTTTACAAACTATCACGATTGGCTGAACTTGGCTCTGATGGCCAAGTTAACTGTACACAGTGTAAGAGACAGCTTTATTCATAAATTAAGAGTGTGTCAGGGTTGTTGATCACAGTATGACATTAATCCGTAACAGACCGTGAGGTTTTGCAGTGGACTTTCAATGATCAGATGACCGTGCCACACACAAATGCTGGTGTGCACACACGTGCACACACGTGCACACACAGCACACTCATCACTGCATCCATCTGTCCATTTCAGCACCTGTTAGCCATTAATGTTCTAAACCACCAGCTCAAGAAGATGACAAATGCATCCCATTTAATTTTCCACAAACATGATCTGTAAATGAAAGCAAGTTTGAAAGATTGATATTAGGACTAGTTTTTCTCTCTGCAGCAGGAGAGGAACAGGAACAAATCTTATCTGAAAGTAATACTTGCCATTAGCAAGCTGTAGCAGACAGAAGCCATGTTTCCACCAAGCAGTATTGTTCAGTTCATTTCAGTATGCCACATATGGGAATGGCATTCTCATTACAGACATGTGTTTCCACCGGTGACCGTAACTTTACCTGGTGGGTAGTGGTAGACATTAGTAGACATTCTCAGCACACCGTGAGGAAAAAGTTTGGGGGGGAAGTGGCGATTCTGTTGACCAATCAGCAGACTGCAGTGGGTCTAGCCCCCCTCTTTATGGTATGGTTTAGCTCTGGTTGGTACCCCAACTGAAGGCTGACAAAACTGGCATGGTACAGTTTTCTTTTTACGAGTACCATAACCACAGCTTTTAACAATAGAAATGCAAAAAAGATGCATACTGTACCGTACTAAACTGAACCTTACTACTAAGTGGAAACGTGGCCAAACCTGGTTCAGTAAAGCTAGCAATTGCCTGCCTGCGTGATCCCGTCCAGCTTAAGTTTTGGTTTTTATTTTAAAAATATATCCTGGAAGATGGTGTCCAAGGCATATCAGCTACGATAGGTCTCTACATTAGCCACTATTCTTGTCGGTTTCCGATACTCGCAGTCTGGTGTTAATGGCCTACAGCACACAACAGACCTACTGAAAGCTTATTGGTTAATAAGGATGACACACCTGGAGCCTTTTAGCAAGCTTCCAATTGCCACAACTCAAACTTTGATCGGTTAATTTTGTGGTCACTTCGTATTTAAGCCAAGTATACTTTCTTTTAGCATAGCCTTTAAACAAGGACAAAGCAGGGCCTGTAATTAATAATACCTGAAAGAAGCACAGGCAACTCCAAAATAGTGAATGTTATGAATACGATAAGTAATAAATTGATGATTTTTACAATCAATTATGTAAATTTATTCATTTTAAATTATTATTTCAGAATGTATCACAAATTACTAATATTTCATTGACAAAAAAAATTACACTTCTCAGAAAAATTTGCCCTGCAGAAAAGGTCCTGACAGACCTCAACTGTTAATATTAGACTGAAGTTATCTGCTGCCCTGACCAAAGCATGCTGTCTCTGTTCTGCTAGATACGTTTAGTGTTAGATAGACCATAAACCATGTTGTAAACACCTTTTAAACAGGCATTGTGCATTCAGAGTTCATGATGGCTCTAAGCAATTTAGTTTGAGGTTGTAGTACGTTATGCAATATGCAACAAGCTCACAAGCAGCACTCGAGCATGAAGTAGCATGAAAATTTATGAGGAGAAGGGCTAAAAGTTTTACAATCTGTCTCTTTTTTTCCTCAATACAAATATATTATCTGTGTTATATTGATGCATACATGTCTGACAGCGTGTGTGTGTTAATACTGGGCAACCGAGTTCATTTGGATCAGTCTCTACTGACAACTTTGCCTAACTAATATAAAGCATCTCCAAATTATATGAAAAAAAGTATTCCCTAATTGTTATTAATATTCCTTTAGAGAGAAGAGAGTTGTGCACCTCTAGGTTTTCCCTGGAATGAAGTTTGGAATTCTTTGAAGTCTGTTATTCACTTACAGTACTTGCTGGAAAAAATCTCTGGAGAAAAAAACCCTGCTATTTGGGTTGTAGGATTGGCGTTTCTTTCAGGCTCTCAGCAGATAGAGATGGGCGGATGTGCTGATGCTGATGTCTTCCACCTGGATATGCTGGGTCTAGATTATTTAGGCTGGCTCCTCCACTCTCTGTCTCTCTCTTCTTTGATCAGTTTTTTTTTATTTCTTTTCATTTTACCTTTAACACACTACACTACTGACATGTACGGACAACAGATTGATATCTATTTTTGGATTTCTTTTCATTTTACCTTTAACACACTACACAAACACACAACATGGCACCCACTACTGACATGTACGGACAACAGATTGATATCTATTTTTGCTTTAGTTGCCATAGAATTCTGTTTAAATCACTTAAAACTTGTGTGGTCTTCCTTTTTGTCTGGCCCACTGAGCCTGTGGTATGACATATTTACTTTGCAAAATATGTGTTTTACTTTGATATATAATAACATAAGTGTATCTCTCTCCTGATACCCAAACTAGACAAGTTTTTTTCTTGAGGTATTTTAAGAAATAACCTATAAACACCAACAATGATAATAGTTTATCACATTAAGTTTTCATTACCTAAACTGGAATTATACAGTATTCCTTTTTTTTTTTTTTTTTTTTTACCATAAACGTATTTTAAATGTTTGAATCAGTCCTTTCCACACTCATGTTGTGCAAAGCTTATATTAGATATATGTCTTTAAGTGCTTTTACATTGCTGTGAAAAAAATGTCATCCATGGGATAGTTCCAATGCGAGAACCACTGCTGACCAAAAACAACACAAAGGCTTGCCTCACATTTGCCAAACATCTTGATGATCCTCAAGACATATATTAAGACAGTCCACAGAATATCTTATAAGACAGATATTCTGTGGACCGATGAGACAAAAGTTTAACTTTTTGGAAGGTGTGCGTCCCGTTACATCTGGCGTAAAAGTAACACAGCATTTCATAAAAAGAAATCATACCAACAGTTAAACATGGTGGTGGTAGTGCGATGGTCTTGGGCTGCTTTGCTGCTTCCGGAACTGGATGACTTGCCGTAATTGATGGTACCATGAATTCTGCTCCCTACCAGAAAATCCCAAAGGAAAATGTCTGTCCATCAGTTTGTGACCTCAAGCTCAAGCGAACTTGTGTTATGCAGCAGGACAAGGATCAGGAACTCACCAGCAGGTCATACCGAATGGCTTAAAAAAACAAAATTAAGGTTTTAGAGTGGCTTAGTCAAAGTCTGATTGAGATGCTGTTGCATGACCTCATGCTCGAAAAACGCTCCAATGTAGCTGAATTAAAACAATTCTGCAAAGAACAGAGGGCCAAAATTCCTCCACAGCAATGTGAAAGACTCACTGTCAAATGCTTTATTGCAGTTGTTGCCACCAAGGGGGGCACAACCAGTCATTAGGTTTAGGGGGTCAATTACATTTTCACATTGGGCCAAGTAGGTTTGAACAGCTTTTTTCTCTAAATTAATAATTCATTTAAAAACTGTATTTATGTATGTACTTAGATTATCATTGTCTAATATTAAAATTTGTTTGAGCTGAAACATTTAAGTGTGATACAGTAAATATGCAATAACATTAGAAATCAGCAACGGGTCAAATACTTTTTGACAGTATGCCTTTGAGCTCCAGTATTAAGAGCTGAGAGTTGAAACATGCAAAGCATGTGCACAGCAATGAGCACATATTGCAACCTTTTCAAAATATGCATCAAATTCTGTGTTTGAATTTTGAGTTCCTGTGAAAGCCTTGCATAGCGATAATCGTGATAATGATTGCCCTGTCAGACAGGAGGCAGAACTTTGAATGCTCCGGTGTGGTCTTAAAAAGGGTCACTGTATTTTACTTTCACCTCTCTCTCTCTCTCTCAAAGGATCATTACCCGAACATGTGCAGTGATTTATGAGCTCCGTTACAAATGCTTGGAGCACTTCCTGTCCGTTGGCTGACATCCACCCACTGAGTGCCACTATTTGTCTATGTGCATGTGACTTTGTGTGTGTTATATGTGCGCGTGGGCATGACAAAATAGGAACTGAACTGCTTTTAAATGTTCTTAGAGCCAATATGAGTCCGTCGGAAGGTGGGTGGATACTTTCCTGTCTGCATGTGTTTCTCCTCTCAGGTCTAGAGTTTCACTCCTGGTAACTGGATATAGTAATGTTTCACTCTGTTGTGTGTTTCTGACGGATTGTATTTTAATCACAGCAATGTGAGCTCAAGAACAAGCAACACCTTTGACTGAAAAGACACCACACACGTTTTAACATTAATGAGCCAAATTTTAGGCCAAAAATCCAGCTGAGCACCTTTGTGTTTTCTGAGATTTGTAGTGCTTACGTGCTCAATTTTGTGTCTTTTGTGTGGAGTGTAGTAGTACAGCTTATCTTGGGCAAGGTTGTGTTACTCGGACAGGTCTGTGTTATTTTAGCCATGATGGATCTCTGCCAGTGTTAGCTCACATCAGCCAAAGGCAAACTACTCTGAAAGTGTAGCGTGTGTGTATGTTTATACCGTGTAAGAGTATGAATGGGCATGTGAGTCATCACTGAAGTAGTTTTCCTGTGTATATACTTTCACTGGTGATACTTACTAAAATGTTTATACAGAAAAATGCATTTCAGAAGCTGAGTTTATGAAAGAAATATGAAAGTGTGTTTGAATGTGCTGCATGCCCTTATAGGTCATGTAAGCTGTGATTAGTTTCCTCCCACAGGAGGTGGTCAGAGAGCTTTTATCAAAGTAGGTATATTAATATTTGCCCATGCCTGCTGTCTCTTGTCTCCCTCTGGCACTCTCTCTTTATATGAGCGTGTGTGTGTATATCCAAATGTAGACCACCCAAAACCTTTGAGGCCTTAACAATAACTGTTCTGCTTCCTTCTGGTGATATGGCAGCACTTCCAATCTCGGGGGTGTAGAAGGGACATACTGTGTGCTATCAGCCCACATCACAGTGATTGCAGGTGTTTTGGCCTTTTTTCTGTTGAGTACAAGGCTATTCACAGTGCCCATAACTAAATTTACCGAATCTAAGAAAACACAGTCAAGTCTATTCTTAGTATGAGAAATCCGGTGTTAGTGAATAGCACCAGCATAGCTCAATGTGTTAATTCATCTTGCAACGGATGTTCCAACTTGATATGACACTTAGTCTTTTTTTTTTTTTCCCCCAAAAAGCCTTTTAAAATCCCTGTTGACTCTATTTTTTTTTTTTTCCCTGTCTCTTAACTTTAGCGTAAACAAATTCCTCTGGTCAGACAGCATTTTCATTTCTGTGATGATAATATTCCTTCTGCTGCTGGTGAGCAAAAATACTCTGTGGTAATTAATATGATAATGTGTGTGGTGGCATATTTTGTTTTCCAGTCATTTCTACAAGCCATGTTAAATTGAGGTCTGAGTGAGGTTTTAGCTGGAAACACTGAGGGAAGACATAGAACAGTCTCTATCAGTGCTTGGCCAGTTATGGGGGGTGGCGGGTTGGGGGTAATATTTATTTTTTGGCGAGACAGGCGCTTTACTCACAGAAAGAACTATTCCTTTTTACCCATATATCTGAGTGAGGATTTAGCCCTGTTTGCTCCAGCCAAGACAATCCATTCCTGTCTCAATTTATCCATTAACCTGGAAGAACAACACAACATACTAACACACATGCTGTAGGAACCGCAGAAACTATCATCTTACTTCAGTTTGATGATTTATTGTATTTCGGAGTTCAGGAGTCAAGTGTGTGAATGTGTTTGGTCCAAAGAGAATTCTTTCCAAAGCTTTGAAACTTTGTTTTAAGATAGCTTTTCAAATTGGTTTCCTGACACCCTGATCGTTACAAACTGATTATGTGTAAGGAGATGATTTATGGTGTTAAATGATGGTGGTGCTTTCATTTGTGGTTAAACTGGTTGCAATATACTACTCAGGTGCCCACGGCTGCCAATCCCCCCAGTCTGTCTAGACAGGGTAAACACCAGGCTTTTTTTAAACCTGCTGACTAACAATCACTGATGATTGGGTTTGTGAGATATGAAGGCTGGGTCAGTTAAAATGATTGACAGTTAGTGGCATTTTTTGCTTGCATTTAGCGGTAGAGTTGGGGGGTCACCCTGTTATGGCTTACATAAAGTGTCTACATTAAAGAGAAAGACAGGGCTCCACATGCCCAGGCTGTTACCAAATAATCAACACAAAGACAGCTTGTGAATGTAAGGTGGATGGTGATATAAAAGGTATTTCAATAAGATTATGTGTTGTGGGAGCTCCCTGCCCTGTGCCAGTATGAAAAGCCTAAAGCAAGGAAGTCATACCTCCCTACCTATCACCGGCATGGAAAGCCTACAGCAGAGGGAGCACATCTCCCTGCCCTTCCATGTTCCTGTGTGGAAAACCAAAGGAGCAGAGAGCACACCCTCTCACCCTTCTTCTGCCTACAGGGAAAGGCTAAGGCAGGGAGCGCAGCAGCAAGTGCCCTTCAAAAGATAGCAGGAAATTTGACAGGTCAGAGCTGGTAAAATAATGCACCCTATCTGAAATTTGCCAATGGGATTCATCAGCCATCAGCTGATGGAGGCAGGCTTTGAGATCAGCTGATTCAACTGAAACTGTGAGCAGAGCTCGACTCTGTAGCCTTCCGGAACTATCTTAAACTGCTTAATTAATCTCCGTCATACTTCTGAGTTTTGAGAGGAACCTTTCCCACAGCCGACAATAGCACAGCTGATGAATCATCCTGGTTTAAATTCGATAACAAAGACACTGGGACCTTCCCAGATTTGGTTTTAATTTGCTCCAAAATCCCCAAATCCCGTGTCTTCTCTGCTGTATCTGGTGTGGTTTCCATGCGAATTTGCACATTCTTGTTGTTGTTTATATCTTTGTGTTGCTGTGACCTCTGGTGGTGGGTGTGTCCCCCGGGTTGACATGGAAAGCCAATCACATCTCATGCACTGGATTACAGATATCCACATGGATACAGACACAGCTGTTAACGTCTTTAGTTTGTGCTTTCCCTTAGACATGCCCCAAAATCTTAAGATTTTCTAATGATATCTACTTTGCATTGCAGGGAAACCACACCCACATTTTCATTTGGCTCAATTTGATAATAATTAGCATGGGAATAGTTGATCTTAATTTGGCCACATGGGATATAAGCCAAAAAGTGGATTTTAAAGAGATGTTAGCTTTATAATTTTTCCTGTTTGCATGATGAATCAGAACCACTTCATATCGATCCTAAGGGAGAGAGTTTTAATGGCAGATGATTGAAGTACGTTTGCTTCTGATTATTCTGAAACACAAAATGTTTTTATGCAACGTGATGTAATATTAACGTTTATTTTGTGTCCTCTTTAGTGCAACACTGAAACTATCACACACTTCCCTATTCCCTACATGAATTCTTGGTTGAATGGGAGCAATTTTACTTATTTGTTGGACTGTGCATGTGCAGTGTTTGTAAATAATACATTTGATTTGGTTGATAAAAGAAGAACCCATCCGTTTTTAAGAATGAATGGGCCAGTAAAGTATCCAGGCGGAGGGAGAATGTGCCAAGAGGATGCTTTTATTATTCAGTTCCATTGTGCCAAGACTGTGCCATAGTGAGTCACAGTCTGAACAATTGGTCTGAGATTTGTATCAGAGTTTAAACACATTGCCTACACAACCAAGAGCTCCTATGGATGCCTTAGGATGCACTAAACCCCCTCTAAAATCATAGTCTGTGTGGAAACTATCAGAGTACAAAAATCAGTTTTAGAGACATCTGCTTTCCTGTTTCCTTTGCTTTGGTGGATTTTTGTTTGCAGACTTCACATTCAGTTACACTTATAGAAAAGGGAAGTGAGAGGTGAATGAAAAAACAGTGTATGTATGTGTGCAGGTGAAAAGTTGGGGCACTGCTATACTCGGAATAGTGGTCTTAAGTTTGCCCATTGTGGTGTCAGAGATATATAAGCTTGATATTTCTGCAGCTCCGTGTTAATAGGTTCATTGCACATCGCTGTTCTGCCTTTGGGAGGGCCTGCAGTACTTCAATTGGCAGCCTTTACAGCTTTTCAGTGTTCCTTGGCATAAGTAGTCCGACCACAGGCTCGTCTCAGATTAATTAACCTGACAGTTGTATTCAAAAGAACATTGAGGGCAGAAGTAGGGATTGGTTGATTAACCCACCTTGACATTTGCATCTATGCTCACCTGCTGCACCTCTTTATCTTTGCCAGCTTATATTTATTCAGCATCAAATGATGTGTAGTTGTTCATCTATTTTTTTCCTCATATTTTGCTTTGCAGATTGAAAACTCCTCCTGCTTCTTGATGTAGAAGATTGGGCAATATATATTTTGTCCACAAGGGGGTAGACAATCAGCACACATACCGTATGTTGCTTTATTCACTGACGAGCCTTGGAATCCAATCTGAATTTGTTTTAGTTGACTGTCTTTGTGTTGTGTTTTGGTTTTGGAAAAACACAATAAGAAAACTTCAAAACCAAATGCACAGTCATACCCCCTCATGACCCCCAAACTGCTTTTCAGCTCAACACATTATTACAGGGAGGACTTGAAACTCCAGAGGACCCAGTCATTATCTACAAGGACCTCGTTATTATCCCATCAGTGTCAAGTTATCCTGGTAATTTCCTCAATAATGCCACCTTTTAACCCTCAGTAGTACACAGACTTCTGATTATAAATTCATGAACAAGATAAAGTGATGAAAGTCTTCAAGAATACATTGGGAAATGCATGGCAAATTGAGGGGATCAATTAGTAACAGCTTGCAGACTCTTTCAGTCAAATGTACAGATGCTGCATGACACCAGGAAGGGCAGTTGCAGTCTTAAGTATTTCACATTGTTGCATATTTTGAGAAGACTTGCGACTGTGATTTAAAATCCTTTATTTATTTCTTTATAATGTTCATGAAAGAATAACTTTTTTATTATGAGCTTTCATTGATTTTGGCTGGGAAGTAACATTTTCCACAGTTTTATCCCCTTAACAACCTCAGACACTTCATTTACAAGCGGTTGTGTCATTAAATGTACACAAAGGAAATAACAGGAAAATAATGGTGAATGATATGAAGTAAAAACTTAATGTAAAAAATGTCAAGACACTAGTGTCTTTCAAGAGATGATTGGGTCCAAACAGTGCAGGAGATTTTGTGTAAATTGGCAGAAATATTTATTATTTTATTATCAATTCCAGCTGAACTTTTCCAGCATCACAAGGCTTCCATTCACTTCGCGTAAATGTCCCTCTTACTGGGAGACATAAGACTAATATGAACTTGCATGGCAGAGCTGCAAATACATTTGAGCCACCCTTTCTGTTTCTGTCCTATTATTTCAAATCACTGGCCTAATAATAGATGTGCGAAAACATTTGATCATCCTCACACGTGATCTCACAATCTTTTTGCATTGTTATTATTACTGGCTTATATGCCATGATTAGTCAATACATATTTCTTTAAAAGGAATTGGAATATAGTTGCATCTGGGTGCAGGGGACTCTTAGGCCTTCTTTTATTATCTGGATGTGTCTCTAGATTTATGAGGCCCTGCGTTTCACCCAACCTGACACACTCAATTTGGCATATTCAGATGCAGTGCACGGTTTCTGTTTCTTTTTTCCAATCTTTATCCCTCCACAAAGATCCCACCACACTGCCGCAGTCATATCTCTGCATTGTGTTTGATCCACAGAAAGTTTCTGTCGTATTGTTTCTGGAACCATAGCTCTTCTTTTCGGTTCCCTGCCTGTCAGTCTATTGTCACATTCCCCAAGTTTGACTCTTAAGAGAAATGGCTTGTATTGGCAGGGTTAAAGCTTGTGTTGGCAGGGTTGTGATAGAGGGTATCGTGAGTTCAAACTAGGGATTTTTCTTGCAGTATGTTAAGTTGGGCTTCTATATAGATCCTGCATCAATACAGTTGAATATGCTTATTTCCTGCTTTGGTGCCCTGTCTGTCATACAGTGTCACTGAAGGAAGGGAGCACCTTTGACATTTTGGAATCCATGAAACAAATGCCCTTATATTATATTGACCATAGATGCATAGCAGTGTACTACACATGTTTACATTGGCATTTTGATTATACAGACATATGTTTGTAATGAGCCTTATCCGTCTTCATTTGTGCTGTGAACTTGCCGAACTCACATTCGAGTTTTTTTCTGATTTGCATATGACAATGGTGCCCCCCCTGATTATCTCAGCTTTTCCAGTCATGGTCCCCATTTTGAGTTGCTTTTATAACATGATCTCAGTTAGGTACAAAAACAATCCTTTTACACGTTAACATCTGGGCTTTGATGGAACTCCACCTCTAAGAGCTGCAGTGCAGTGGACTGTATATTTTCGGTGATGGGAGCGTGGTGGACGCTTCTTCTCCATGACTATCTGTTGTTTACTCATGAGTGCTGGATCAACACAGATGACCTGGCACCAAATTTTGCATACACAAGCACGTGTATTTGTATTCTCTTCCTCACTGAAATCTGGGGTTAAGCAGTCAGCTCTTCTTCGACCCTGACTGCGTTTGTTAGAACGCTCACATTTGCAGCTGCTGTGAAGGTCACTAGCGAACGCTGGGTGTTTTGCTTGACCTTGACTGGGGTGTGTTAAACCAGTCAGTGTTGTTATTTAAGATCAAAAGGGAAGGGAAAATAGAAGGGAGTGGGGCAGAATTTAAGGGAATACAAAAATCCAGGGACAGCGAGTGGGAGAGAATAGAAAGCAACAGCATGAGTGATCGAAATTATCTCAGAAAATGTGAGCCTTTCGTGATAATCATCTGTCTAAGGATACAATCTTGAGAATATTTCAGAACGGACAACAGGGGGCAGATAGCCTAGTGTGTTTGTTTTGCAGGGTTAAAGGAACAATGCCTCCTCTATTCTCCCGCAGATGGAATTTGGAGTCAGGTTTGTGGCTCAGGAAGATCCAATCATTCCATTGTTGGAGAATGATGGTGATGTAGTTGTCCTTGAGGACAGAACTGCACCTGGACACTCACTCATTCCATAGCTACAGTAGTGCAGTGGCTTGAAGCATTTTTACCAAATATTCCTCTAGCGAAATGACAGCAGATTACGTAATAACAGTAGCAGAAGCAGCTGCTACAAGGGATCTAAACGTGCTAGTGCAAAAATATTCATGCCATAATGCTGAGGGTGGGCGGGTGACTGAGTGTAGTAATTTTTTTCATCTTTCAGGTAATGGAATAATGTTACTTCATTATTAAATTTAGAGTGGATTCATGCAGATTACATTTTTACACAAAGCAGAAGAAGGAAATAAAGAGAAAGGGGACAAATAAAAGGATTAACAGGGACATTAATATGTTAGCAGAGACTACTGTGTGTTTGCTCATTCATCTGTTAAGTATTAACAGTGGTTATAAGTTACCCTGTCATTCTCACAAAGGCCTGGCCAGCCATTGTACTACCGTCAAATTAAGTTTGTGTCGCACATAGGCGTGAGGTAATTATGGGTACTCTTGGAAAGTGTCATTTAACTCAAAATTTGGCTTAAATGCTGATGCATGTAAATGTCTATGTATGGAATTAAATAGTGAAAAGCCTTTTCAGGCTACAGTTATTGGTTTTGTTATTTCCTTTAGTCTAGCACATGACTCGTGTTAGAGCTGTCTCTCACTTTATGGCTGTTGAGGGACGCGGCTGGTAAAGTGTTTTAGGGGGAATGAGGAGAGAAGTGATGAGCAGGATCAGCCACACTGGAGCTTGATGCCTTATTCTGTCACAGATGTGGGTTTGAGTGTGCCCTGGACTGCCATCTGATATCTAAGGAAATTAATGACAACAGCAAGATATCCTTTTTATGATGAGACTTTACAGATTAATAAACTCTTGACTTGTTTTGCTCCTGTCTGATGTTAAAACTATAATATGTCCTTATTAGTGTTCTGTCTAGTGAAACAAATGGAAGTCTGGATGTGGAGTGAGTGCCAGCATTTGCAAGGACATGGTTGATATTAAAGAGGTCAAACAAAGTCATAGTTGTCAAAAGCTTCTTCATAATCATCCCTTTGCAAACTCTCTAAAGATAAATTGCTAACAGATGGGTTCATGCTTGCTGCCAGGCACGTGCACTTATTTTGCATATGTCAGCACACACAAAATTAAAAGGAAAATTAAGCCCATTTGATTTGTATTCCCACTCAGCATTGATGATGATGATCTGATCATTTGCGATGATTCCAGTCATCTAGCTCTGCTGTATGAATGCAGTATATGAAAACAAAAAGGGACTAACAATTTAATAATTGCATAGAGCTGCTCAAACATAATAATGAAATTATTTAATGATTGCATAATATAATAGTTGTCTTTTTGACTATTAACATAACCATGAACTGAACCAGAACACTTTCTTGGTAGCTGGGTGGTCAAGAGTGTAGGTTAGTGGGTTTTCTCTCACAAAATGTGGAAACTTTGTTGTCTTCTCATCTTTGATGAGAGTTGTAGGCTACAAGTGAAGTGCGATACCATCAATATCAATATCTAATCTGGCTAGCATTATTGTAGTATGTGTGACAGATGTCATTATTTTCTTACAAAGGTAAGGAGGTTCCTCTAGGGAAATTTAAAATTAAATGAATTTTGCTGATTTACGCTGAAGCAATCTGTTGTGGTGAGGAGAGAGCTGACCCAGAAGGCAAAGCTTTCAATTTACAGGTCAATCTATGTCCCAACTCTCACCTATGGTCATGAGCTCTGGGTAGTGACCGAAAGAATGAAATCGCGAATACAAGCGGCCGAAATGAGCTTCCTTTGCAGGGTGGCTGGGCTCAGCCTTAGAGATAGGGTGAGGAGCTTGGACATCTGGGAGTAGCTCAGAGCCGCTGCTCCTCCGAGTTGAGAGGAGCCAGTTGAGGTGGTTCAGGCATCTGGTCAAGATGCCTCCTGGACGTCTCCCTGGGGAGGTGTTCCGGCATGCCCATCCGGGAGGAGACCCCGGGACACGCTGGAGAGATTACATCTCCTGACTGGCTTGGGAACGTCTTGGTATCCCCCCGGAGGCGTTGGTGGAAGTAGCCGGGGAGAGGAACGTCTGGATCTCCCTGCTCAAGCTGTTGCCCCCGCCACCCGGACCCGGATAAGTGGCGGAAAACCAAACCAAACCAAACCAATAGGCTACAACATTTTCAAATCAGTGTTGTATCAGACATTGCAAAGCAGGAACAGTATAAAGTGACATCATTCTTTTAGTATATGGATGATATGCTGGGTAAATGTTAAGTGTTAATATTGCATGAAGCAAACTGGACAAAAATAACACACATATGTGTGCTGGTGACATTACTAAGGTACAGCGCCACAAGTTTAACACTTTGAACCTAACCTGCTAACCTTACCTGGGTTAGATAAAAGCCCCTTGCTTACATTGAAACCCTGGCTTTCCGCTGAACATACCTGGCTAACTCAGTAATCTCACTTCACAGTGCACCCCTCAGCTAAGGTACCTGCTGACAAGCCCCAGTTTCTATGCACAGAGGGCCAGTGCTTATTTCCTGTCAGAATACTCTTTCTTGTTCCGATTGGTGTAAATCTTTGGATAGAAGTCATGCAGGAGAGAGAGGTATCCTCATAGACCTTTCCTTGAAGAAGCAATAGAGTGCAGTCAGTGGCATTTAATAGAACACACATTCATTTGCACTGTTGGTGTTTAGATTGAACATGTCAATCTACTGATTTAAGTAGACCATCACCCATGATCTCAGATTTTGAGGCAGGCATACTTTGATTCTGAAATCAGAGTTGTGTGTCCTAGGTGAACTCTCTGCTCTAATTGTGTGTATGTGCACAGTCTATGCTCTGTGCACACTTTAGAAAAGCATACAGTCGTGATTGTGTGTTCTATCTCCGGTATCTGTAGTTGGTAACTCTGCATTAGCTACAGTAACAGCCTGTGGCAAAATAAAAAGGTTGGGTGGAAAATGAGGAGTTGTAGTCCGGGTGCGCTTTCATTTGATCTGAATGAGGTTCTGTTCCATAATATCTGTTGTAAATGAAACACATGTGTCTGTTACAAAACTCTTTTTGTGTTGGACTATAACCTCTGTCCACAAATAACAGCTAGGTTCCCAAATAGAATTTGCAGCAACCTGATGCCCAAATGCCTTACTGTAAATTAGTGAGCTAGCCGGCCGTGTTTTCATCAGGTCAGCATCTCACATAAGTCAAAACTCACAAAAGACTCCTGTTATTTCCCTTCAGTCTCATCTTCTGTCTTCCATATATAGTGAGCAGTCAACAAGCATGAACAGAGAGTAATTGTAGTAGCCTCACATTAAATTAAAACTTACCTCGACAGATTGAGAAACAAATGATAAGGTAAACCCCTGTTGTAATCCTAACAGTTGTAAAAAGTAAACTCTGAGTTCTTCTACTAGTAAATGGGTCTGGATAAGAACAGAGTGAAGTTGCTGGAGCTCTGTCCCTCCACTCTGCTCATCTACACCACACAACAACCGACAAACTTTTTTTCTTCAAACATTATGAGTGGAAATATTTAACGATGTTGGACTTTAGCATAGTTTGCCATAAATAATCTCACCAGATACTGAAAACTCTGATGCTGAGGAGTATACATATATGTGTGACAGAGAGTGACGATGGGTTTTCAGCAGTCCTGATATTATTGCTCAACAGTCATCTGGGGTGCATCTCTCAGGCAGAAGTGTCAGCCTTTGAAGCCTATGACATAATATCAGTCTTTGTCCATGTTGTTATTACAGCCCAGTTTAAAATACTGGGGCTCTGCATATTTAAGTTTACTCTGAGGACTTTCCATCAAGAGAAATGGGGGGCTAGAGGCCATCTATTCAGTATGCCCCAGGGCTTATTTCTCCCTGAAGCCCCTGTTCTCCCCTCAGAGAGGACAGTCTGGTTTCCTTTGAGGCTAAAGTTGGTAAAAGCTAGCCCAAAAGAAGTTACTTCAATCCTAGCTGGACTTTACACTACAGCTGACATCCAATCTGGTTATTGTAGAGCGTCAGTCATCTCTTGTCTCCCAATTAAGAACCATCTGAGTTCTTCTGTACCCGTCCAACGGCCGTCCACCCAACGGCCGTCCGGCTGCTGGAATCATTGGTCCAGATTCAGTGAGCCTGTAAAAAGAGAGGAAAGTCATAGGAAGCCCATCTGGACTCCATCAGGAGTAGGTAAACAGTGCCAGATCCTACACTGAGCAGTGGAGCCAGGCCTTGGCTCCCACCCACCATCACAAATGACTGAGGCAACAGCTCAAGAAAAAAATTATTGCCCTTGCCATTAAATCAAAGTGTGTGCAAAAATGCAAATTCACTCAAACCTGCTGTGCATGCTTCCAGCCTTTGCTCCTCCAATGGAGCACTATCGGTACTCTGCCTTAAGTGAAAAAAATATTTGTTTTAGGTATTCTTCAGATATTGAAAGTTAGACTCAGAAACAGTGAGATGGTGTTTATTTTTTAACATAATAATTTTGCACAGTCAATATCAGATTAGAGAATCTTAAAATGACGATAAATGTGTATTAAAGACAAGAGATCATGTTCCTTATGAGGAACAAAGATTCGGTTTTTTTGTGTATAAACTTTGTCTGGTCTTAGATGACCCCTGGATGCCCTCGTCATAAGTATAAAGACTGTCTACGCAGATGTTTGATGCTGCCACCTTGGAATTTTTCTATAGGGTGCCTCCTGTTGGATCCCTTTGTAGGTTAGGTTATGCTGCGAGGTTGTATTTAAAAAAAGATACTGAAGGA
>KV751367.1:1326639-1402282 GCA_001698575.1 Mola mola | reverse complement strand
TGTTCCTTCAGCACTTCATCTCCCAGCAGCCGCTCACCACTTTGTATTTCTTCCTGCTGGCATCTATCAGAGTGGTCCAGCTTTATATTCATGTTCTAGCATCAATGTTTACTGCTGTGGACCTGATACGGCTGTGTTGTCATACACTACATGGCCAAATTGTTCCACTGGCACACTGTGCCAGTGTCCACACTTCATTACCTTAGTGTTTTATCGATTTGTGATGTTTTGTCTTTCAAATAGAGAGATTAAGTGTCCCGGCCCTCACTGCAAGTTTGATCTTTGTTCTGTGCTGCTTAGCCTTGGAAAGAAGACCAGTGGTCATGAAGAAGCTTACTGCTCTTTGTCCTTTTTTTGAAGAGATTTATTGTAATAATTAGTTTTTAACATGGTCATTGCCAGGGCAGCTACATATGGAAATATGCAATGGTAGTAAAGATAATAGGCCTTCTTTATAAACAATGATGATTGGCCTAGTCTCTCATTAAACCAAAAAGAACCCCAGCGGTCAGTTTTCAGACATAATCAGCACTTCACAGTCGGACATGGAGGATGGTTTGGACTGTAGAGTAGAAGTTCTCATCTGGAGAGTGTTTTTTTCTTGTGAGCTCTTCCATTGGGAGTCTAATCCCAGACATTGGAAACAGTTTGGGGTTAGTGGCAGACTGAAACATAGCTGGCCTCTGCTTGTTCCCCTGCTACATAGGGTTTCTCAACCTCAAGTCAGATTGTTTTAATCTTCATGTAAGCAGAACCACTGCATTTCACTGCATGACTTGATTTATGAATTGGATCCAATTCTAATGAAATGAAAAGCTTGGTTCATTCCCAACTACCTTGCTTGATAAGGAAATGCATCTTTTGCCTCTTCTCGTCTTTGTCTTTGAATCTCTGATAACTATGTTGAGTCTTGATTTTCTCTGTTATTTCCACATTACACCTATAGCATGCGTAAAGATTTAATATATACTCCTGCAACTACTACTTCAAAAATGCTTATTATCTTTTTGGTGAGTTGTGTACAACCCCATTTCCAAAAAAGTTGGGAAGATGCATAGAAACAGAATGTGATGATTTACAAAACATTGAAACCCCATATTTAACTAAAATAGCACAATAACAACATATCAAATGTATACATTAAGAAATTCCACGTTTTTTTGAAAATCATATGCCCATTTGGAATGGGATGCCAGCAAAACATAAAAAAAAAAAAAAAAAAAAAAAGTTGGGAAAGTGCACACAAAGACTGAAACTCCTCTCACAATTAATAGGTTAACTGGCAACAGGTTATCAGATATAAAAAGAGCACCATTGTTTGCAGCATATCATATAATTTAAAGATTCAGAGAATCTAATGAAATCTTTGCACACAAGAGACAAGGCTGTAAACCAATACTGGATGGCCATGATCTTAGTTAGGGCCCTCTGACAGCACTGCATTGAAAACTGACATAGTTCTGCAGTGGACATCTCAGCGTGGGCTCAGGAACACTGTCAGAAAACACAGTTCATCAATGCATCCACTAATAGAAGTTGAAACTCTACCATGCAAAGAGGAAACCACATATAAACTAGATCCAGAAACATCTCCACCTTCTCTTGGCCTGAATTCATTTAGGATTAACTGAGACAATGTGAAAAACTGCCCTGCGGTCTAATGAGTCAAATTTTTTAAATTGTTTTTGGAAATCATGGATGCTACATCCTCTGGGCTGAAGAAGAGAGGGGCCATCCTGCTTGTTATTATTATAAGCCAGCATCAGCGAGGGTGTGGGAGCGCATTATTGCACGTTGCATCATGGGTAAACTGCACATTTGTGAAGGCATCATTAAAGCTGAACAATATCTAAACAGGAGCAACATGTGCTGTCAAGTAAACAATACCTAACCACATTCTGCACATATTACAACAACATGGCTACTGTATGTAGTTAAAAGATGCTGAGTGCTAAACTGGCCTGGTGACATGTCCTTAGCTGTCACCCTTTGACAATGTTTGATGTAACATAAAACAAGGTATGACAATTCTACTTTCACAACTACAGTGAATGGTCTTCCCAGTCCCCACGCTTACACAGTGTTGTTAAGTGAAGTGATGCACAGCGTGGTAAACGTGTCCCAACTTTGGAAATGTCTGCCCGGCATCAGCTTCTAAATGAGGATATAATTTTCAACCACAATTAAATTTTTCTCTTCAACATTTGGTATGTTGACTTATTGCTATTTTCAATTACATATAGTGTTTCAACTTCAGAATAATGTTCAACCACAGGGAAATCTGTCATTTTTTTCCAAGGTCATGTTTTTTTTCATTGGGCCTTCTGTAACAATTACTTCCAGGAGACACTTGAGAGAGTGAGAAAGGAAGTTACAAACATGACGTGAGTAAGGGTTTTTGTTTTAATTAATTAAACTGAAAAGTATGAGACCAAATGCTACTACTGAGGCAAAGAGAAACCAGATCCAGAATTTATTGTTAAGCATCTCAACAAAACAAATTTCCAAAATTCAGAAATATAAACCTATTATGCTCACACATTGGAAAAAACCCAGGGAAAGGAGGCACAAGACAGAGGCATAAAACACAGGCACAAGCACAGGCACAACACACAACGATCTGAAAAATGACAGCCATGACAACTTTAAAACAACATGTAAATCTGGAATGGAGGTTGTTTAACATTATCCCACACTATATTGTACATCATTTGACTGTGTCTTTATTTTCATAGTTTTGATTGAGAGATCCCCCAAAGGGCTGAAATTACATGCTTTATGCTTGAGAAAATAAAATAATTTTTCAGGTGTAGGTGAGCGACATGTCCAATTTATTAATTATAAAGATGGTGCTTACTTTCTGCTCTCCTACACAAAGGACCCACACGTTCCGCATCAGTATGTGGTACTGTGTGATTGTGTACTCAGTTGCCCTATGTTTAACCATAGCAGGAAAGATGAACGTTTACTTAAATAAGAGTTGTGTTCCAGACCTACCTCATCTCTCAATGTTTGTACATTGGAACAGGAAGTCAGAAGGAGTGCTGACAGTCTAGATTATAAGTATAAGATAGGTGAAAAGTGTGGAAAAGACAAGAACACAGACAGAGTGAGTATATGAGACATGTCTGATTGTGGTTGTGTGCATATATCCATGTATGTATTTAATTTCTCTGTACTGATTCCATTTCTTTGTAGCAGTGAGAGCATAGTGTCTATTATGAACACCATGTGTCTGTCTTTGCTGTGTACATGGGAAAAGTTTATTAGATCTTGCCAGCCTAAAATGAAGACTCCACCACATGAGACCTGCCATTGTTTGAAATGGACCCAAACTGATTTTCTGTTTGTGTCCGCTTGTGAAAGTTCACTCCTGCTGTGGGGCAGGATACCTATACCGGATGCAACAACACACACACGCAACCCGGAATGTTTTGGTTTGGTTGATTATTGTGTTTTTGTTAAGAACAAATGCATTGGCTGGGAATGGGTTTGCCCCAGCTCAGGTTCAGATCAGAGCGTCTTGACTGTGGACACAAAAGACTATGTTTCATATTAGATTAGCAGCTTTAGTTTACCCTACTTCCAGATGGGTCATTTGCAGTACCATGATAGTACCATATGAGAAATTAACCTTTGACCAACAGAGACTCAGTATGACATTAAGAAATAATTATGAATCAGCAGGGTCAATAATTAGCCTGTGAGGGTGACGAGTATTTAAGCTTTTATTACAGAGCAAGAACCAGAGAGAGTTAAATTTCAACAGCAGGAGTATGGCTTTGTTGACATTCATATTAAACCTATTTTAAATAATTACTGTCTTTACTCTAGCAGCAGGTAAGAATCTCTTCTGCTTATGTGAAAATACAGAAGACCATGTAAGACATATTAAGTTCACCACAAGTCTTTGTCCCTCACCACATGCCTGTGCCACCCAAACTCCAAATTACTCTAAACCAAAGCCACACCATGGCAACGGAAGGGTGTCAATTTGGGCAGGAAAGAATTTATTTGAACGTGACTAGAGTTTCTCTGGCTCAGCTGCCTGGTGGGGATGTGGAGAGGGTCTGTCTTTGGTTATTCTGTCCCTTGACGTCTATGCCACATGCTCCCCAAACAATAGCTGATTCATCCTAATCTGTGTCTGCAGCAACAGTCTGGTTGGATGGCTAGTGAAAAGCCCCTCAGCCCTCCCTAACTTCAGAATATTTTCAAAGAAACACACACATAACTCACATCAAATACACTTGTGCGTGAAAAGAAATGTACATTCCCTAACAGTAAGTGACAGTATACAAAAGGAATAAACATGTGACTAATGATTTAAAAAGGATACTCGTCTCTATTAATCTCCTATTATAGAACTACTACTTATAGAACAACAAGCAGTTACATTGTGGGATACACTGATCTGTTGAACCAGATCAGTATTGTGGCCTGGGTAGCATCACACATAATACACCAAATCAAATCTGACAAAAATGAAACTTGCCCCAGTTGCTTAGAGGTTAAAAAACCAACTGTGATGTGTCAGATTTCATATCCCTTGACTTTGGTTGCATGCCCTTCCCATCTCAATAAAGCTTGTTCCAAAGAGTTCTGGTCATCTGAGTATTTTAAATTTCCCAAAAAGAAGATGTAATCAAATTGAATCAGCATGCGGATGCAGCTGTGGAATAAATAGAGAATAAATTTGGGTTGATGCATCATTCTTTTACTGATAATCGTTTATACTTGATTATCACCTGTATTCTTCCTCTGAGTACCTGGTATGACCTTAGTTGAATGATTCAGTCTCATATTTTTGTGTCAGCTCTCAGAAATATCTGGGAGGCCCTGCAATGGAGCTGTGATCTAAAATGTCATGCCCTTCAAATGAGGAAACCAGCTAGGTTTGTTGTTTTTTTCTTCACTGCCTACTAGTATGACACACATGTGCACCGTTGTGAAGTAGTTTTTTTTTGCTTAGGCAGCATAGAGAAGTGATTGATCACAATATCTAGGTGGACACAAATTGTAGCTTCTGTTGAGGCCGTGGCCACCGGCTCAGGTCACACACCAAAATAATAAACGTATGGTGGAGGTGATGTGTGTGAACCCAATTGGACAGTCCCTGTCTTTTTTTCTATTCTTCCCTCCCCCAATCCCTCCTCCCCAGTCGAGTGTAGGGAGCGGAGGTGATGATGGGCCCCAGGGTTTCCCAGTAGGCCTCTTTTACTGGTCTCACTCTGAATGGGTGTCTGTTCCCTGACATCTCCATCTCTCATCACCACCCCATCAATCCCGTACTTCTGTAACCATCCCTGCAGAGACAGGGCTCCACTGTGTCCAAATCACCCAGTACACTTCCCCAGTAGTCTCCCTGCCTCATAGCTCCCCACTGGGCATGGGTTGTGACATCTACCTTGAAAGCAGAGGCCCCTAAATGACAGACATTTTACCCAAAGCCTCCTTCTATCGCCCAGTGCATCAAAACACTAATGCTAGAAGCATCAGCATCCCCCAACATATCCAAATCCCACATGCCTGTCCAAGAGCAAGAGACCATCCCCCACTCTGTATATCCATAATGGAGCCCCTCTACCTTGCTTTCATCCACTTCAAGGTCCCCTGACCCAGTAAACGCCTGCAGGATCGAGGTCTCCTCGGGGAATAGTGGTGGATGTTATCATAGCATTCCAGTCCATGTGAAAGTATGCCAATTAGCATAGCTGGAGAGTGTTGTTTTGCCAGCTTCTTTCACTAATTCCCCATCCCAATTACAGGGGCAGCCCATGTGTCAGGCTCCTTGTTGTCACTGGTATTGCCATCGGTGCTGAAAAGTTATACTTTAATTGCAGCTTGCACCATATAAAAGAAATTCTACAGTAGGTGGCATGCAACCAGTTCTGTCAGCGTCAAAAATGATCAGTATGCCTCATAAACATTTCCACTTTTATACTTCAAAATATCTTTTCCCAGTTTTCTTGGCTTTGTGGCTTGTTCACATGTCAGTTAATTGTTCATATGCTTTGACAGTTATTGGATTTGGCCCTGTTTGTTCTGAGATCATCTCCTATTTAATGATCCCAGTGTGTGTGCAAGGGTGCGTTTGCTATCACTGTGTATTCACTTTTTTGACACTGTATTATGATGCAAACATGTTTATTGAGTGTTTGAGTTGCAGAGTCAACATATTGTCGCTGTCCAATGAAAAACACTGCAGAACTCTTTTTTTCCAGAATATAAAACCAAATTTGTTTTTCTCATAACCTGTCTTACAAAATAACCCAGAACATCATAAACTTGTGTTAAAAATGTGCTGTTGGGTTACTTACAAGCCTTGAGGCTCCAGTTAATGCTCCATTATATGTGTTAATTAGTCAAAGCAGCGTATTCTACATATCCACATTGCGCACTACCATAATGAAACATTTTTCTTTGAAAGCAGGGGTCTTGTGATGATGACATACACTCATCAGTCTGACTTGGTTCAAGGAGGTCACTGAGCCTATTGTCTGTCGTCAGATTAAAACTTGACATTATTTAGGTTATCTGAAGCTATCTTTCTGAACTCCCAGCATCATTTTTCTGTTTGTGCAGAACAGTGCACTATAAAAATTCCATAAAATGTCTTTCCAATGGTCCTTTAAATACCCAGTGCTGACATCTACCTGTACTAGGGAAGAACGTAGAAATTCCACACGCTGTAGAAAATCAAAATCTTCTAGAGGTGTTTTTTAATTGGACAGTGACAATATAGCGATTTAATGACATTAGGGCTGCAACTAAAGATTATTTTAATAATCGAGTGATCTGTTGATTTTTTTTTTAAATTAATCAATTAATTGGATAGAAAAAAAGGAATATTTTATGTCTGTCACCTTGTCCAAACTTTTGGCTTGAACATACACTTCCCAGTAAAATGAATGTTAAATTCTAAATACTAATAATAAATAAAATACAAAAAAAAAAAAATGCTCACAGGCTTTGCTCTACAAAAAATGATTGAAAGGCCTGATGTGTTTGTGCAAAATATAGACTTTTTTTTAAATAGAATGCATAAAAAGACATACTTTATGTTGCTTGAAGGGACCTGAGCTTTTAAAACATTATTGATATTGATAATGATGATGATCAGAGGCACAGACAGCAGAGTTCACCCTACCCTGCCCCAACCTCAAACAATGCGCTGAAATTTAAGAGCATTGTTTGAGACATGAGGCACACTGTCAACGCTGGCGCTGCATCAAATTTGACCACAATCCCAAATGTCTTCAGTTCCCCCAGAGATACAGCACATCCCTCTTTCCAGTTCCAGTGCATACACTCTTCCGACAGCAAACAACCCCTTTAGTACATGTGAAGTGCACTTTTTATCTCCAGCTATATTCCTCTCCTCCACTTTCTTCTGAATACTGCTTCTGCAGGCGGACTGAAAACAGGCATTCCCTTCACCAATGTACTTTTGTAGACAAACCCTCTTTAATGTCTTGGCAGAATGACTTATAACTAAAACGGAGCCTCCACTTTTGGTGTTGTTTTTTATGTTTGGTGCCATACAAACAGTTCTGACTCAACATGGGGGGGTTAATCATTATGTCCAGTAGACAGGAAGGGGTTAGAGAGTGATGACGGGCGAGTGGGTGTTTGGAATATCGTCTCATTTTGCCAAAGAGTGATGTGGCCCAGCAAAAATGTGACACTACTGCTTTGCTCTATATAAATCAATGGATCATTTCGTTTTGACTGCAAGTGAACATTTTGTCCACAGTTTAATGGTTTATTCATAAATAACACCATTACAACTTGTTGTTTTAAATTAGATCATCGACTTCTATGTCTGGGTTATTCATTTTTTTAATTTTAAATTTACAAGCTACAATCTGAGGTGCGTAAACAGCGGTGTGGTAAATGTATGAATTTTCATTCATTCTGCCCCTGATTTCTAAGGGACTTGCATTTTAGTGAAGTTTCCAGGCCTGTCTAATTTTGCTGGTGGAGGGATATATGACAGGTTAGGGTGTGGTGTGGCTGTTTTCAGCATTTGTGTTTTTGTGCAGTTGCAGTGTTTTTGTTCCTACCGAAGTGCGACTCAGCCTCAGGCCATTCAGGGCTACTGGTATCAAGGAAGACATTGGTTTGGATTACAGCATGATCTTGATTTAAGATCTTAGCTTCGTTGTACATATAAACAATCCATCATCCAAACCTGTTACATATCAAAGGTGGATCACTTTAAATATTTGTTTTGACTTGCACATCTCGTGTTTTGCTGATCTGATAAAACATGAGAACATTGTCGCTAGAGGATATACAGGGTGTTGATATTATAGACTGGATTGTTGATTGAAGGTAGGTAATTAGCCAACAAGCATTGTACTGTTCGTAGAAGCGTGGAAATGTGTCAAACATTAATTTGTGTCCTTGTGTCAACTGGCTTTGATTGAATTTACAGATGTACTCCAAGGAATGTTGTCTGTAAAAACCTTGTTTAATAGGTTTCATATATTGGAACATTATATAGATAGATCATGTCAAATAATGCATATATGCCCTGTGAGATAAATCAGTATTATCTGATAAACCAGCAGCAAAACACAGACGTAAAACCTCTTTTACCTCAGGGTAAACAACAAAGCTTCTCATAATAGTAATATGATTACATGGGGAAAAAATGTATACCAGGGAGAAAAGAATAACGTTAAGTTATTGTTTTGCAGGTGTAATTGGTTTTGTTCTGTCTTTCATCAGTCTGACTTGGTTCAAGGAGGTCACTGAGCCTATTGTCTGTCGTCAGATTAAAACTTGACATTATTTAGGTTATCTGAAGCTATCTTTCTGAACTCCCAGCATCATTTTTCTGTTTGTGCAGAACAGTGCACTATAAAAATTCCATAAAATGTCTTTCCAATGGTCCTTTAAATACCCAGTGCTGACATCTACCTGTACTAGGGAAGAACGTAGAAATTCCACACGCTGTAGAAAATCAAAATCTTCTAGAGGTGTTTTTTAATTGGACAGTGACAATATAGCGATTTAATGACATTAGGGCTGCAACTAAAGATTATTTTAATAATCGAGTGATCTGTTGATTTTTTTTTTAAATTAATCAATTAATTGGATAGAAAAAAAGGAATATTTTATGTCTGTCACCTTGTCCAAACTTTTGGCTTGAACATACACTTCCCAGTAAAATGAATGTTAAATTCTAAATACTAATAATAAATAAAATACAAAAAAAAAAAAATGCTCACAGGCTTTGCTCTACAAAAAATGATTGAAAGGCCTGATGTGTTTGTGCAAAATATAGACTTTTTTTTAAATAGAATGCATAAAAAGACATACTTTATGTTGCTTGAAGGGACCTGAGCTTTTAAAACATTATTGATATTGATAATGATGATGATCAGAGGCACAGACAGCAGAGTTCACCCTACCCTGCCCCAACCTCAAACAATGCGCTGAAATTTAAGAGCATTGTTTGAGACATGAGGCACACTGTCAACGCTGGCGCTGCATCAAATTTGACCACAATCCCAAATGTCTTCAGTTCCCCCAGAGATACAGCACATCCCTCTTTCCAGTTCAAGCAAATAACCCCTTTAGTACATGTGAAGTGCACTTTTTATCTCCAGCTATATTCCTCTCCTCCACTTTCTTCTGAATACTGCTTCTGCAGGCGGACTGAAAACAGGCATTCCCTTCACCAATGTACTTTTGTAGACAAACCCTCTTTAATGTCTTGGCAGAATGACTTATAACTAAAACGGAGCCTCCACTTTTGGTGTTGTTTTTTATGTTTGGTGCCATACAAACAGTTCTGACTCAACATGGGGGGGTTAATCATTATGTCCAGTAGACAGGAAGGGGTTAGAGAGTGATGACGGGCGAGTGGGTGTTTGGAATATCGTCTCATTTTGCCAAAGAGTGATGTGGCCCAGCAAAAATGTGACACTACTGCTTTGCTCTATATAAATCAATGGATCATTTCGTTTTGACTGCAAGTGAACATTTTGTCCACAGTTTAATGGTTTATTCATAAATAACACCATTACAACTTGTTGTTTTAAATTAGATCATCGACTTCTATGTCTGGGTTATTCATTTTTTTAATTTTAAATTTACAAGCTACAATCTGAGGTGCGTAAACAGCGGTGTGGTAAATGTATGAATTTTCATTCATTCTGCCCCTGATTTCTAAGGGACTTGCATTTTAGTGAAGTTTCCAGGCCTGTCTAATTTTGCTGGTGGAGGGATATATGACAGGTTAGGGTGTGGTGTGGCTGTTTTCAGCATTTGTGTTTTTGTGCAGTTGCAGTGTTTTTGTTCCTACCGAAGTGCGACTCAGCCTCAGGCCATTCAGGGCTACTGGTATCAAGGAAGACATTGGTTTGGATTACAGCATGATCTTGATTTAAGATCTTAGCTTCGTTGTACATATAAACAATCCATCATCCAAACCTGTTACATATCAAAGGTGGATCACTTTAAATATTTGTTTTGACTTGCACATCTCGTGTTTTGCTGATCTGATAAAACATGAGAACATTGTCGCTAGAGGATATACAGGGTGTTGATATTATAGACTGGATTGTTGATTGAAGGTAGGTAATTAGCCAACAAGCATTGTACTGTTCGTAGAAGCGTGGAAATGTGTCAAACATTAATTTGTGTCCTTGTGTCAACTGGCTTTGATTGAATTTACAGATGTACTCCAAGGAATGTTGTCTGTAAAAACCTTGTTTAATAGGTTTCATATATTGGAACATTATATAGATAGATCATGTCAAATAATGCATATATGCCCTGTGAGATAAATCAGTATTATCTGATAAACCAGCAGCAAAACACAGACGTAAAACCTCTTTTACCTCAGGGTAAACAACAAAGCTTCTCATAATAGTAATATGATTACATGGGGAAAAAATGTATACCAGGGAGAAAAGAATAACGTTAAGTTATTGTTTTGCAGGTGTAATTGGTTTTGTTCTGTCTTACCGTTTGGAGCCTTGAGCATATATATTTACAATGATCTCAATGTGTTTACAATTAAGCTTGGACGCTTTAAAGAAATACTTGCACGCTAGTTGTGCAATGAAGTTGTGTTAAAGACTTGTGGGTCACTATAAGGTCTTGGAATCGGTGTGTGCGATGCATGTGGGACTATCCAACTAGAGTATACCACGGTCTCTGATGGATAATAATTCAGAAAAAAAGCTGGATTCTGACCTAATAAGAAACAGGAATAGCAATATGTCATGCTAGTTTAGTCATGGTTTCAGCAAGTTAAAGGACTGGGATCATCATCTCTGTCCAACCTTGGGATCTCTTGAAGGGGATTTGATTTTTATCATGGCTTCTGTTCAGGGCAACACTCCCCACATGCACTTGTGACAGTGATTTATAAGAGACAAAGCTAAAAGACAACGCCCTGAGCAATGCTGAAGAGTAGGCACTGTTTCACATAGTGCACACACTACGTGACACTTTGGCTCATGGAACGTACCCTGAAGCCACGAGCAGTGTTTTCGTTGTTACTTTTGGCTTATTAATTCCTAAACCTGTCGCCGGGATGACACTCCTCTGTGTGAGCATAAAGAGGGCACGGTTTATGTGAATTAGTCTGCACGTATGAGAGAATGAGGCATAGTAAGAGAAGAAAATAGTGTCTTGCGTGCCAGAAAAAAAAAAATGTGGAATTAATCATCGAACTTGCTCAGTGAGCTAGCCTACTTTTCATTGCCCCACTAAATCCTCCCTCTCTAATCACCTTTCCGAGTTTATATAAATGACTAAAATCAACCATCTCAAGAGTGTCTAGGTGTATATGACACAAGACATCCATCATTTATATATAAGATTCAAAACCATAACCATTCGCCTCTATCCTATAAAGCCATTAAAGCCCTCCATCACCTCATTGTCCATAAATATTTATTTTATTCTAGTATGGTCTTAATTTGTGAAGCACAGTGTTAGTCTTCTATGCATATATTTTTTTGTGAGGAGTGAAAATCTCCTGGAAGCCAGGGTGCATGTCTAATTTTAAGTATGGATGTTCTTTGACATTTGGGGTAATCCACAGGACCATGGAAATTTGATTGACACCCATGAAACTGTACTTACCTTTTGCAACTGAGACAGATAACCCAATAAATGTGGTGTGGTTTCAGTAATATTTCATTTGGATAAATTGATGTTTACATGCAGCTAACTGTCAGGTGATGAAAAACAAATGCCTGACAAAGTGTCACTTGTCTATTTCGTGCATCACATTGATATAAAGTGAATGTATTCTATCTGATCTTTGTAAGCATGCATGGACAGTTTGAATGAAAGTGTCTTTTATTCGGACGTTTTTTTGGGTGACATCTTAAGAATCTTCTGCAATGAGGAGAAGTATGTTTTTGATTCTGAGGTCATCACCATTGGGTGTAATCACACAGTTCCATCAACAAGCGTTTGTAAGTTAAAAGGGGGTGGATACAGCCTCTGTACTGAAACAATAAAAAAGAGAGAGAGAAAAAAGGAAATGGCTTCACCCATCTTCATCAGACAATCCAGGACAGTGACAAATACATTTTGAAATGGCCTTTTGAAAACTGTTGAGAGAAGCAAGGCTATGACTGCCCGATGAAGCGCTTAACCAAGGAATGTGTGCAAGTCTTGCATGTCTGTACAAACTGATCTCATTATTTGCAAAAACACACGTCAGTAACCAAGTCAAGAATGTTTGCACCCCCTTGTTATTTACAATGGATAAACAACATCTAACAACACCTCATGTAAATGCAGTTATTAGTTTTTCATGTTTTTCTGACACTGTTTCCACAATACAAAAAACTCAAATCCTTGTAGATGAATGTAGCTCAAATGTTACGTTTAACAATACAATATTGTACTGATGTGTTGAAGAATGCAGTGCATCACTAGGTTTTCCACTGTGTGTATTGTGCATCCCAGTTACTTCAGACATTACAAAACTAGCTCCAGATAAACAGTCGGATGTGAAAAACCTGTGAAAATGATGCGTTTTATCATATGTTATACAGTAGTTAGCTGCTATCTTACTTTGCTAGTTGGCCAGTAGAATCTAATGCTCTCTGTTAATTGTGACAGTCAGTTTGAAAGAAGCAACAAGACCTAGAGCTTGTTGACAGTCATGGTTCATCTCTCTGTGGTCATGGATTGTAAATCACCGAAACGTGGTCACCCCTTGTCGGGTGCACAGATTACCATTAATTCTTATTTGCACATAATTGTTTCATCTCTTGCTGCAGCCCTTATCAGCAGGGCGGTGACTCATTTTTTATGACTACCTTTGGTAGCCTGTGTGTGTGAATGGCAGAAATAGTGTCAGGGTGTGGATTGAGAAGTAAAGGGCAGAGAAGTCTGTGTGTGTGTGTTGTTATAATATGATCCTGAAACCACTTTGGCAGGAGTTCTACGACACCGGAGAGGGAGCAGCAGCATGGCCAACCATTCTACCAATTTTTCACTTACTCCTGGAAACAGGTCTTTTCCACTCTTTATTAGATCTGATTTATACTTTTTTATACAGCATTGAGCAACAACGGTTCCTGACATGATGCATGCTTTGGCACAGGGAGGCTGCAGAGCGCGTACTGAAAGGGGCTAACAAAATAAAAGTGCTGCATACAGGCAGCAGCTAACTAAAGCCTCTACCGACGTTATGCTTTTATTACTGTGCCAGAAAGCTGTCTTATCCAGCGAGAAACCGTTTCTCATTCAATTACATGTTCCATGTGTGCGTTCCAAGGCTTCATGCATAGCGGCTTCTGAGCCGACCTAATATTTCACACGCATATCCTCATATCAACACTTAACTCACTGCCTATCAAAACAGGGCTCAAATGGGTCTGTGAGGGGCTTTTGTGTATGTATGTTTTATTTGCATCTGTACAGCGTATGTGTGTGCTCATTCCGTCTGAAGAGTATTTGCCACAGTAGAAGTTCAGGCATGAGCCATGTTTTTTGCCTTTTCTGTAGTTCTGTTTTGCTCTTACCTAAAGTGTGTACAGGTGTTTGGGGTCATCAAGCAAACTATAAACATACTGTTTGTGAGAAACCAATGGATTTCAAGAGATTTCAATTTGTTGCTTGTTTTGCTAAAAGTGCACAGTGAGAAATACTCAGTGGCCTCTCTAAGCATAGTTTGCTTGCCACAATTGTTTCTCAAACCTTTGTACTGTGCCTCCTGTAGTTCCAAAAAATCTAAAATGGTGTAAGGTTTGTGGACTCCTATGTCAATTCCAGATCAAATTAGGTGATGTGGAATAAATGATTTCCTGGTTTATGTGGCCCTGAGTTACTTTGAGTGTGTGTTGTGTAACTGTCCCCTTGGCAGGTCTGTTACATCTCATGACTATTATTGATTCTTTTAGTACGTAGTCAATGTTTGCAAGCTACATGAATATTTTTTTTCTCAGGCTCTGGGCACTTTTTAACGTGTTGTCATGATGCCATCTGGTTAACTGGTTGTTAATCATCATATCTTGCCAGACATGCACCATACAGTTTTTGGCAGACGTAACATGGAGTGACTACACCTACCTGCTGGTGTACAGTTTTGTGACTCTGAGTACAAGAGGAAAACTGAGGCTTAATGTGGGTTCAAGAATGTTTAATGCAAAATATTGAAAGATTTTTTTTTGTTTGTTTGTTTTAAAGGAGTAGTCAGGTATTTTTCAACCTAAACTGTATTTCCTCTTTTTGGATGTTTTTTTTGATTTTGTATAGATTTATTCCTGTAACGGGTGTGAGAGCGGACCCAAGAACAGCACAAATCTAGACCGGCACAGTTCAGAACTTTATTTACAATGTTCACGAGTCCAAACAGACGACAATCAGGAAGCCTGGTTGGCAAGCAAAGTCTAAGTTCTGAATGGGGCAGGAGTCTCCGGAGAGGGAGTCCAGGCAGGCTGCAGGCAGACGGGGAGCGGGCAGATGCAAAGTCCAAAGACAGAAGGCAGGTCAGGTTACCGGGGCAGAGATGAGGAGACGTGGTCAGGGGCAGAAAGCAGGTCAGGTACCAGGAGATCCATCCGGAACAGAGTGCTGGAGAGTAGTGCATCACGCGACAACAATCTAGCGAAGAGTGAGTGTGGAGGAGCTGGTTAAAAGGAGGCTGGGTAATTGATTGCAGCTGGGAGGGACAGGTGTGTCTGATGACCTTAATGAGGACAGGTAGTGTGGGGTCTTATTTTTACTTATTTTTACTCTTATTTTTGTCACCATTGGGCAAAAATTAAATAATAAACTTTTGTAAATTAAGTGGATTAATAAAAGATTAGACTTCTGCATCACCTCTAGTCTCAGTATTCAGGCTTTACTAAAATCTATCTGTTATGGAACTTTTCAGCCAATCAGAGGTCATGTCACAGAATGGGTGTTTCTGTATTTTTTTATTTTACAAAGGTAGATGCACGAGCATCTCCCAATAGATGGTGAAAGGCGGATACAATGGCAGGCTTCCCAGCAGGAAATGTTGCTCCTCCATTTTGATCAACAACTGCATACAAGGCAAAGAGCCAAACACAAAGAAGACAGACATGTCAAAACAACTGTCCGTGAACCCTTCTCAAAGGGTTTTGGACTGTTTAAAGGTCATGGCAGAGCAGAAAGAGGGTGGGGAGGGGCACCGGAGGTGCTACTTTCAGGCTCTTGTGCTTGATTCCCAGAAGTTACAAACCCCAGCTTTAATCAGTTTGGACAAGACAGTTTTGCAGCTCTCCTAGCACTACAATATCATTTTTCTATGAGTAGAGCAGGCTCTCATTTTTTCACACTACATAAATCTTTAAGCCTTATTAGTTTTAAAGGAATTTTTCCTCATATTGGCCATCTCTATCTAATCAGTTTGGCTCTGATTTTTAGGTGGAGGCCATTTAATTTGTTCTTGTTTATTGTGTCGCTATGAGTACTGGCTGCAAAGCAAATTGGCACACAGGAACCATGCCGTTTTATGATGGCTGTTCTTGCTCAGTCCTTTTCTAATCATCTGATTTCCAAAAAAACTGGCCTGATGCACATGTTCATCTCTTCTTATATTCCTGGGAAATGTCACTACAAAAGATTCCACCCTCTGCACAGGGAGAAGTTGCTTAAGAGATATGGGGCATATGAGAAATTAGTTTTATTAGGGGAAAAATAAAAATCATCTTTGGGGGATTGAGACAGTATGCTCACTGATCTTTACAGTCTGCTATGGAGACCAGGGTACACAACGAAATGAAGCTTTGCACTGGATCGCAGCACATTTTACTTTTACATCACTAATGGATCATATAAATCTTTACAGCCACTAAAATCTCTACTTCAGACTTCTGTAAATGGCCAGAGGATGACCCAGTTTATTGGCAGCATCTGGCCACAGCTGCCTTACATGTTTTCCTTTTGTCTTACAGGCTTACGTTTGATCTTTGCTTCAACTGATTTTGCTGAAAACCAAAGGCCAAACAGGTATGAATTTTGCTTATGTTTTTCTATGAAATATTTAAAGTGAAATTCTGCTATTTTCATTATTGTGACGTTTTCATACTTACTTTTGGTAAGTGCAGTTGGTTCAGATCGCATTAATTGGCAACCGCATTACGGCTGCAGTGGTTGCACTGTAGTCTTTTGGGGCAAGTCTGAGCAAGTTAAATCTACCAAAAATGTGATTTTTTTTTCACCCACAGGCTGAGATTGTTACTCTAAGTTACTAACAACGTTTTGAAATGGATCCCAGCAGAGATAGACCTCTTTTTAAATTAAATTCCTTTTTGTTTAACCAGAAACACAAGTTTCTTTCTGAAGATGTGTCACTCAGAAATTTTTTAAGGTGAGTTGTTTCTGTTGTTACCTCATTTTTATTCTTGAAATCCGCGAAGTTTTTAGCAGGGCTTCGGAAATATGTTTTTGCTGGCAATTGCTGAAGGCAAACTTCGAATGCTAACACTGACTCATGTTTCCTGTTTCTGAAACAACTCACATCTCACAAGCAGGATTCATGTTTCTGTTTAGACAAAAGGGATTTTACTCTTTTATTAGGAGATCTAAATAATAATTTTAAACAATTAAAAGCAGTTACAATCTCAGCATGCCATTTACAAAAAGAAGCCCTCTGCATGGACATAACTTGCACCCTTACATACATGTAGGCTGCTGGCCAAAGGAGTCTACTGGAGCAGTTACAAAACCTTTGGTGTGTATAAATCCTGCTTTCAAACCAATGAAATTCTCATTTTAATCACACCTAAACTATGATGTGGACCCTCCCCTCCACACACACTATCACACCCTTTGTCTTACTGATTGTGGTTAAAATGCAGTTATCGTTTTAATCCATAGTTCTCCCCGTGCCACGCCTCCCACAGTGTGTGAATCTAATGCTGTGATTTTAATTGCTCCCTCTTTGCATTAATTACGTGCAAGAGTTCTTCGTTCTGAGAGGACCATTTTTCCATGCAGGATTTGACAGCTTGTTTAGATATGGATATGAGTTTTTATGGGTCTGGACGCAGCTCAATTGATAAATGAGCAGCCAGTGATCTGCTTTCAGAGCAGCTCAATCAGGCCAGCGCTCAGACTGTGGCCTGGACAGCAGGCTAATGAAACAGTCTATTTTCTGCTGCTTTGATCCACATTACAGGCCCTGCTGGACCACAGCATGCTGTCTGGCTTCCCCTGTCTTCACCACAACAGCTCTCTTATACCCACTTTATTTATGTTGACGACAAGAAAGTGACCAGGGCCCTGTTTTAGAAAGTGGGCTTGGGAAAAACTCTGAATTTGTTCAGCCTGAGTTCAGAGAAACTCTTGCTTAAACTTTAACTCTGGGTTAGTTACTGTGCTAACATACTCTGGGAACCTAACCTTTTCTTTGGCAAGTTTCTTTGGCAGGTCTAGAGACATTCAAACATCCACTTCTTGGTTGGTGTTCACTCCAAGGTCTATGCTTCTATGATCATTTCATGAATAATGTGAGGACAGAGATAGTAATCTGTAGACATTATGGATTTATGGATCAGTGTAAAATCTGGTCATCTACATTGTTCTATGTATCCGTTGGGTTATCAACCAGTCCCCCCTGCACTGAAACCTTTACTTCACATTACTGAAATAATCACTGAACAAATTCATACAAAGTGTAGATGAACAGAAACCACTGTGCACTGAACTAACTTTACTCTCATGTGAGTGAACAGTGTGTTTTGCCACCAGATTCTCCAGGCTCACTCAGTATAATCTGAGGAGTACTCACAGGTGTGTTAAATACAGTTAATTTTTCATAGTATACAGCAAATTTTTGGCAAATTTAAACTTTAATCAAAGACATGGACCACAAAGTTATAAAGCATAAAATTATAGCATGGTTATTATTCCATAGAATTTTAAGAAAAACTTAGTATGATAGGCTAAATAGACATAATACAGAAATGAGAGTCTCCCTTTATCACAAGACAGGGAGGGTAAGGGTTAGGGAATCTACATATAGAGAGATATGAGGATTCATATTTTAGATACCAAAAAGAACTCAAATGCTTTGTTTTGTTCAGTCCATAAAGTTTAACAGTAGCCTTCATTTTCAAAAGCTGATTAATCAATTTACCCCACGCGGATTAGGTCTCACTTTTCAATGCCAATAGATTTAAGGGAAGTGGTTGAAACATGCTTTTCCAGCTTGTCTATATCATGCCATAAGTCCACCATTGTACCATTTTCTTATGGTAGGGTTATTGTATGTTGAACAATCTAGAGTTTGAGATTGCTTTTAATTCGATCTACATACATTAGTCATTTATACATTTCAATGTATAAAAGATATGAGTAGAATAAAAAGAATTATTTTATCTTGTATACAAACTGCACACTCATCACCTAATCTAAGAGGGGGGGATTTTGATTGATCAGCTTCTGAAAAGGGACTCTTGGCTGTGGCTGACCAACACCCAATGGACGGTATGGGACTTCTGAATATTGTTGAATCTTTATGATTTAAAGACATGTGATTGGTCATCCTCATGGACATTTGAGTCATAGGTAGCATTATATCAGAGATTGACTATTTCAGTGAAGGTCTGTTGTGCAGCTGCAATGACTTTTAGATTAGTTGAGAACGGAGGGCTGTTGTGCATACTATATATATAAAGTCTCAATGTGCTTCAGCAGCATTAAAGTTAGTTGAATTTAAAAGTTAAATATAAATACAATTGAGCATTAATTGAACAGAAAATGTCTTAAAATGTAGCTACAGTTACTTTGAGTTAGTTTTTTTCTGTTTGAGCCATATTTTCTGCTTCAGTATCTGCATTTTGTCCTCCTTGGGTTACATCTGGATATAGTTAAGAAAATGAATGTATCATAGTCCATAAGTTGGTTCAGATCGTCATTTTATCATTTGGGAAATTCAAGTCAGTAAATGATGAGTGAGTGGAGTTCGCTGAATAAAATCTAACACTGTTAACCTTGTCACTTCTCCCTCCACTCCTTTTCTTTAAGATAAATGTCAGGGTCCACTTTGGCACGCTTTCATATTCCTAACTCTGCTGAGATAGGTTGACTCATCTTACTGGAGCTCCACTGACGATGGCTTTTTTCATTCTCCAAGCATGCGCACAACTCGGTGCATACGTGCACATTTGATTAATCTAGTTCCAATCAGTTGTTCTGAGTTTCTCGAATTAGGATCTGTCAACCCAGAGTTCAGGATTCAACTCAGAGTTTGTTAAACCAGCTTTCTGAAACTGGCTCCAGATAATTAGTCGGCAGCACGCTCAGCCTTGTTCTTAAAGTGTGTGCTTGACGTTGTGTGCAGTATTCTGAATTTTCTTTAATTAGTGCAGAAGCATAACAAACCAGCAGAAAATAATAAACAGTTACAATGATATAAGATGTTATCATAAGAAGCCAGAGGTAAAGAATAAACTGTGTTAGACAGGGTCTGTGTGCATGAGTGGACGTTTGTATGAGGGCCGGTGATTTATGCTCTGTTTACTGATTCTGATGATCCAAGAAATACAGAAAAGAAAGGAACAAAAACATTAATATAATAACAACAACAATACATTAATAAAATATTATTATATTTTTGTGTGTTTATTTACATTTTTTAAAGTTTTTGGACATCATGGATTTCATTTGCTGAATATTTGCTGATTGGACTGTAAATAATAACCAGCCAACAGGAGAGACACTCTTGGCCGGATTTTTGTTATCCAAAAATCCAGGCTAAGACTTTTCCAGCTTTGCTGAAAGCACTGACATATTGGCTGTTAGCTCCAGCAGCTAAATTGTCGCCAGGCAATAGCCGACAGTTTCCACGGTTGACTTGTGTGTACAGTGGGACTGGGGAAATGTATGCTTGTCTAAGCATATGTAATGTGTAAAGGCCTTCTGTAGAGTCTGCAGCACTTGGAGCTTGGAGTCACAGTGGGGCCTTCTTTGTTTTTCCTGGAAACAAGCAGGCAGTCTGAGTGGGGTGCTGCTGAGAGGTGACAGTCTAATCCTGGACCGAACTACGCTGTACTCTGTCCTGTTTATTGCATGACTCAGAAGAGCTTTTAGTGAGATATATAAATCGGGAAGGGGGGAGGGGAGTTTGGTGCGATTGTCCACCACTACTATGCTCAGTGGGAGTTCTCCTCAGCGGTCAATCACATCTCGCAGGCTCCAGGGGCAGCCGGCTGATGTTGTGAGTCAGAAAGGGAGGAGGGGGAGGAGGAGAGACAGTCAGACAGATAGATACTTAAACACTTAACTGATATGGAGATTACATTAAATCTGGTGGGAATGTTTTTGGCTTTTGGATTTGGCCTGAGAGGGAGGATGTGGAGAGGAATGTAGAGTGAGAGAGAAGAGAGGAAGATGTAGAGGCAAGTCTGAGTTTGACTGGAAACTTGAATGGAGTGGAAACTGGGCTGGAGGCCACTCAGCAGATCCACCTGAACCCTGCCAGAGCAATCAGCTATCGGGAGTTTAGAAAGAGAATCATTTGCCCCCCAAAGTAAATTCAGCCAGGGTTTGTAGGGATTTGGCCTGCTTTTTAAGTTCTAATCCAGGGATATTTTGGCAAGGGAAGTCCTCTTGTTTTCTGGAGTGGGTGCCAGAGCCTGTCTACCTCTTTAAAGGGATCACAGCAGACACTCCAGGAACCACCGCCAGGTGAAATGATTCTGCTCTGTTCTTCCAGCTGTGTAAACAAATACATACACACACATGCAAACGCACACAATCTCCCACACCCACACAAGCACAAATACACAGACACATACTGTATACTATCACTTCTAATAAACATTTGCTCTCTCACATTGAGGGAAATACTAACTTTGCCTTTGCTCTTGAATCAAAACCGAACTCCTTTTTTCTGTTTTTCGGAAAGTTCTTAGGCTCGTTAAAAACAAAAATTTATTTGAAAGATGTAAACAAATTAAGCAAAAGCTGTTGTTGTCTTTTCTCAGTTTAAGAACGTTCAATGGACGTGACATTGTCTCTCCTCTCTCAAATTTTCAGTAGTTTTTTTTTTTTTAATTGCATATTCTTGTAAACCCTTCATACTGTATCTAACCTTTATTTTCTTCCCCCTGTAATTTATTGGGTTTCAGTATTCATGGTGAAAACGATGATACTCCTAAAGTGTATAGTTACGAATGAGCTTTTGGAGTTTGGGCTCTGGTCACTTTTGTATTTTCCTCAGCCATCGTGACCTCTAGGGCACGTTTGTGCGGGGAGGGATGGGAGGAAGCTGTCATAGTGGCTAGGCAGTAGCTGTACTGTTAAAGGCGTTTAAAGCTCCATTGTTTATGTAGCCACGAGAAAGCTGAGACTCCCTTATGGCCCTTTTGAGAAGCAGATGCCAGAGATTTTTGCCTCTGCATTTTATGGCTTATTTGCGACCAAGGAGATTTCATATGGGGCTAAATCTTCACTAGCTTCACATGTGTCAGCCAAAGGTTTCCTCAGATAATAACTTCATGCAATTATAATCGTGCTTGTTCATAGCTCATCTATAATGATCTAATCATTGCAGTAATCTACCAACTTTATTGCCTTCAAACACCTTATGAAGTGTTTCTCACTGTATGACACATACACATAGTTTATCTTCACAGCAGTAAGCAAAGGTGCAACAATGCATTGTCCACCCATTAACCTACCAGAACTCTCTGTAAAACTTCCTAGTGGCTGTTTAACTGATGCCGCATTTATAACAACTTACAGCAAGTAAAATTCGTCATGTTTTTAATGTTTCAGTGTGGGATAGAAAGTGTGGTTGTTGCTCTGTGCAATCAGCAAGGGGCCAACAGTTATTTAGTATGATTTTTATATTAAAGACTTGTTATGCACAGACAATAGAGTAATTCACAGAACATTCACTTACCACTTCCAGACAAATTTTCCAGCCCTGGTGATGATTGTACTGTATCACTTCTCAGCTGTTTCCAATTTACCATCAAGGCTGCACACGCTGCTAAAAAACACCCCTTCTGACAAGTGATTTTGTTTCCTTTATTCAGCCTCGAGGGTTTATTTTTCATTAAGCAAGGAAAACATTCTTTTTATTCTGCTTGGGTGAGATAATCCCTCATGTGAAATCAGAGCATTGCGTTATAATAAAATATGCAATTATTGAACAGACACATAAAGACATTGGTCACTGACAACGCTATTGGTCTCTGGGCCACCATGCTGGTAGTGTGTAGTAGAAGAACAGCATTCATTCAAGGTTTTGAGGATCTATAGTGTTGTCATAATTTTCAAAACCAGAAAGTCTCATACAAGGCTTGTGTCATAGGTCTTGCTCAGCGTGTGAGCATATTTTTGTGTGTCTTTGGAGCAGCCAGCTGGAAGGTGAGATGTTTTTTATAACTAACCAGGCATGCTTTGTAGCTTTATAATGAATGTCTAACCAGAGGTGTCAATCTGATAGTATCATGTGCCAGAACAGACAAACTTGTCATGATAAGACCATGTTGACCCAAAAGTGTGTTTCTCCCACACTTCCTTCCAAATGTCTTACAGCTCGGGTTTACTTGTGCTGCTCTTTAGGCAGAACATTTCTGCATTCATCGAAAGGTTATTGAAATAAAAGTCACAAGAAAACAAAAAGTTTCCGATACAATCACATATATTCTTTTAAATTTGGAACAGTACTGAATTTGAACATATCTATTGGCTACTAAAGGACATGAAATTTAGTGTTACCACAGTTAAATGAGAGAAATATAGAAGGTCTTTAAAATGTCTTTGAAATAATGTCACGGACCTATTTTCCTTACAAAGTTATTTTTCTTCATTTATTCTAACTTGCAAACCTCCATTTTGAGAGCACTTGTCAATCTCCGCCCTCCTGGACTGCGTTAGCCCATGTGTTAACTCAGCATTATTGAAAGAGTTTTGACTCCAGCTGTTTGTTTAGCTGGATGACTCAGACCCCCCTCAGGTTCAGTCAGCTGTTGTCCATCTGGATGTGCCACTAAACAGACAAAAATGACTAATACTGCTCCAGTCCCTGCAGCACACATATATGTAATTGGTGTTGAGGTTTATGGAATGTAAACTGCATACATCATCTGTTTTATTAATAGAAATACTGTGGATAGGTATGGTGTATATGGTGTGTACTGTATAGTATATTTAAATATTCGTGTGTTCATTATTTCATGCCTTCATTTTAGGCTGGGTGATGCACCTCCATACTTTACTGGCTTTAACCCACATGAGTCTGATTTTTCACTGTTTAGGCACCACTGAAAACTGCCATGTTGAAGATTTGTAATGTCTCTTCAGCTATTCTTCGACTGAAAATTCTTCATTTTAACTTGATTTATTTAGGCAGCATTCCAGTGGCTCCTTCTGTTTAACATTCAGAAAGTCTTTTGCTGAATATTAATAGTAAAACAGTAAATCAATTTAAATGAGTGAAGGTAACACACATGAATTGATTATTTGATCAACAGAAATATAACTCTCAGTGACTTGGGAATGAATTAATTGTTTCTATAATGTGAGAATGGAAAAAGCACTCTCCAACTGCACCTTCTAAATTTGTGACAATTTGTAACTCGCCTCTGTTTTGCTTTATTGTAAAAAGGCCACAGAAAGAACTTCGGAAACACCGTCCTGGGCTGGAAATTTTGTTTTAGTTTAAATAAAACGACACATTAATAGTTTGAGAAAATGATCTTGTTGCAGACTGAGAAAATGAAAGTGATAGCGAGCTCTAGTTTTATGAGGTGTATGCACAAGTTCTTAGTGTTCTTATGTTAAATGCACAGCCTTCACATTGACAGATGATGGCCTGCAGTCAAACAACCCTGTGTGATGACGTGTTTGCTCTGCCTGGTGACCCCTTGTGCGCTGACATTTAGGGCTTCCACGAGAACCCATTGGTGCACTAGATAAGCAGCGCAGTGAGCGGAGTGGCAGCTGAGTGATATACTGCGCGTGTAAAAGTAAAGGGCGTTACGTGGAACACAAGCCAACGGCGGTAAATTGGCCCAATATTTGAAGCACAATGTGTCGTTTCTATAGCACGCCCATTCTTGGCCTTATTCGTGTGTGTCTTTGTTTGTCTCTCGGTTGCTGTGTCAGCATGCTCACTCGTAATTCTCTAACCTGGAGTCTTACCTTTTAGTGACCCAATGAACTGATTTATGTTTAGATTTCATTCCGTTCATTCCATGATTCTGGGTATGTCTCAGCAGCCACTGTTAGCCAGTAAATCCTCCATTAAAAAGTCTGTCATACACAGCTGACATTATAAGCCATATATGAAAAGTTAGGTATTTTAAAGGCTTCTCAACGTCATTCGTGCATTAAATGACTCGGCAAGGAGCTGACAAAGGCAGAGTCATGCATGAGCTGAGAACACGTGAGTGCGATAGCGTGTAAGATGGTTTGCTTTTGAAAACACGTCCAACTCCAAATGAGTGTGTATGTGTGAGAAAAACAGCAGTAGCCTCAATTTGTGGAGATAGTGAGTGGGATCATTAATCCGTGTCATGGTAATGGAGACTAATGTGGGATTAGGTAGGCGCAATGACATGCACCCATCTGGAATGCTTCGGTAGCAACAATCGGTGTGGATAATGGGGTGACGCTGATGTTTTTTTCTGGCAAGCTTTCATTCACATTCCCCCCATAAATGGATACTAATGTGGAAAAATATGAAGGGAAGGGAAATGACCTCACTTCACGTCACAGATTGTGATTGTGTCTGTGAAAATGTAACAGTGATCTTGATCGCCATCAATTGACTGCAAGTTCCTTGTTAAGCTTTACATCAGTAAAGAACAGTTCACAACAATATTTATGACTGTGATCAGTAAACATGACAATAGGAATGTGTTTTCCTGGTGTTTTTTTTTGTGCAGTGTTTTGGTCTCTGATATACTGATATGATTCATGAATAAAACAGAAGTCATTGATCATTTCCCTGGTTAAGTGAATGAGTGACGGCCTGAGCATCAGCAGGGGAAAGGGAGGAAATTTAGACTCCCATTAATACCCCAGGACGTCTTCCTTCTCACCTTCTCATTTGTTTTGCTTCCCCTCCCTTCTAGCTTTGGCTTCATTGTCCCCGTCTCCACCTTTGGCCTCACAACCTCGGAGAGGCTGGGCCATCCATCATAAAGGCCTTTAAATTGCACAGCAGTTCCAGCAGTAAGATTAAATCAATTATATCCTCTGGCTGTGGCTAACAACAGTATGACCAGTATGAACAACATTTAGATTTGATTAATCTTGTCTGGTTGATATTTGGATGTGGATCATGCAGGCGTGCATCACACAGGGAGGTACAGCTTGCAGGACTTGACTATGAAATGCCCAATTTAATAACATAAAACCTCCATCGGCTGCCTTTAAATGTACCCTGAAGCATTTATTTTAAGCCCTTTATAAGTTCACATTTGTGAATACTTATATTTTAACAGTTCCCATTTTAAAACCCTTTCTGCTCCCTGCAATAGCTCATTTATGACATTGCGGTGTCAACAGATAAAAGGTATATTCTTCATAGCTCTGGTTGCTTCTTCTTGGCTACCATATCGACTTATCATCCCATTCAAAATGGCTACATCAATTCAATTCATTTAAATCTCTTACTCTTTGCTCCAAATAATTATGCTGATATTTTACAATCTGGCTATGTCCTTGACACCACTTATTTATGATAAAACACTCTAAAGGATCGCTTACTAGCCTCATCTGGAGCTGTAAGAAGATGTCCCTGAGTTTGATTCATGAAAGCACACTCCATGGGATAAAGTCACAAATATCAGAAAGAAGTACGGTCCATTTACAGTTTTAAAATAAGTTATCAACATATGAGGATAAAAACCAAGAAATGAAAATAATAAGGACATTCATTTGTCCCTCTTTTGATAAAGCAAGGTTCTGGTTGCTGAAGTTATTGGCATGAACACTAGCTATATGAAACATCCTGACATGCAGTTCCAGCTACACTTGGAAAACTAGGAGTTTTATGTGCGCCCATCTTGTCCTAAAAGCACAGCTGGCCATGTATTCAGTGGTTAGAAAGAACACTCATTCACAACAGTCATGACCTTTTTTCACCACCTCCATTCCAGCTCCTCACTAAATATTGTAAAGATCCAGGCAGTGCACACTTCACTGAGGTCATGTTGTGTGATTTCTGCTCTGAGTCTGAATTGTTCGTGCATAATCCTCAAGCGTCCAAATGGGAGCTTGTAGATTTTAAGTGTCTCCACCTGAGTGACCGACACAATGACACTGTAATTCCCTGCAGGAAAAATGCTTTTCAAGCTCATATTTATGGAGTGCAGGTTTTTCAAATGCTGTTTTATTATGTTGAGGGAGGATCCACCGGGACTTGTGGCGTTATAAAAATAGTTAACACTTTCTTTGTCAAAAGACTGAGATGATATTATGTGACTGCTTTTTTTTTTTTTTTTTTTTTTTTTTTTTTTTTTTTTCTTTTTTCTTCTTGTTTCAGTGATGTCTTTGCTCAGTGGCCACAGGGGTCTGTCCTCCTCCACTGCTTTCAAGAACAATTTTGGGTGGAAAACATTTAGACACACTACATCACTGGCCTAGTTCACTGTAGTGTACAAACAGCATTTGTCATGCACATGCATTCTCATGCGAGCACAAATCTGTGAATTGGAAGTCCATGTGTTTCTGTTTTTTGGGGCAGATAAGGATACTGATCTGATCAGGACCAGTGTAACATGGATCATATTCCCTCATTTGGGTTGCTGGATGTAACAGATACTCCTCTCTCAGCCTGGACTGCTGGATGTTATATTTTCCTCTTTCCTCTGCAAGGCTTGGTTGCCATGTTTATGTCTCCGTTTCATCTTTGCATACTGATTGAGTCAAATACCGACCAGGCAACTGGATTTCTGTTTATTGCACACTTAATGCACATCATATTGGCACTGCCTCTTCAATGCACACAAGAGCAGAGCTGCTCTGTGTCTTTTTCCAAGTCTTTCCCTCCTGTAGACACAAAAGGACTGATGTTAATAATTTGATGTATGTCCTGTAGGCCCATATGTGTTTAATAGGATGGATCAGGATTATGAATCGTGGTCTGCTGCCTTTGAAAAATGTATGTGATACTTCTGTTTTATTAAAACAACTGCTCTGAAGAGGGAAATCTCAACAGCACTTTGTCTGGAAGACAGCACTAGGTTGTTTCCTGACTTTCCAGAGGCATCAGGTGATATCCCGTGCAAGGGTATCCTTGAGGATATTCAATTATACAACTACATATACTGTAGTGTGCTTTGAGTAGTGTCAGTTTGATTGCATTTTTTTTTGCATTGCATCAAATACACTGTGCTTGTGCAATGTGTGTCATTTACTTTGATATTACTTGTGGATGGTTGACAAAGAAATGTCATGGCTTATTTTAATGTGTTCACATATTTACTTTGATCCTCTCTGACTTCAGTCTCTAACGGATTAAAGTTTTGCTTTCATACCAGGACTCCTTGTGACAGCAGCTTGTATCAAATTCAGTTGAAAACTGGTTACCGGTTTCACTTGCCTGACTGTCAATGCCCTATGTGTGAGTGTACGTCAAGGATCCCGCATGTTCACCGCCAATATGCTAATTGGCATATACTGTTTGTTAATATGGTAAGGATTTTATTGCATTAATTATTTTCAAATCAGGGCTACACAGTATTGGGAAAATGATTTTGAATTATAGTTATCTTGCAAAATCTTTGTTTTCTCTGATGAACAGTGTATGCACTTAAAAAAAGAATACAGGAAATATCAAGAGACACATGTAATTATTCATGTACAGATCACCGACATAGATAAAGATGCCGATGCCTTGCATACACTCCCTTTGTTCAAAATTTTGCCAAAATATTTGGGATGCAAGCAGCACCATATTCTGCTGTTGACGTCATTTGGAGCTACACTCTGCACAGTAGGGCTGTTGGGACGAATTTCAGGGTTCAAATATAATTTGAATAGTTAGGAATTCATTAATATTCGAATGCTAAAGTCACTATTCGAATATGTGTTTTTAGTTTTACAAATGTGTTTACTACCATTCCTGAATCCCACCATACTTATTTTGGCTTGTAATTTACCCACATTTAGGAAACAAAGAGCTTTTATGCCAGCTGTAGTCATTTCAATGAGGGATGAGCACAGATTTTGCTCTGCTGCTCTGAATTTCTGTCTGCAGCTGGTTAAACGTTACGTTCACTGCAACACTGTGTAAAAAAAAACACTTTCACTTCCAGCAGAATCCTCCGGTTTGTAGGCGGTATTTAGTGTAGTTACAATGAGGAAAACGAGGAGGGAGAATCTGTAGCTGCTGATACAAAACGTGAGGAGAAAAGGCTGCCATGTGGTAACTACGGTGACTACCACCTACCTGCATCTCTGTGTCAGATGTTCTAAAATCACAAAAAATTCGTAAGATAAGACACCAGGTTCAAGCCCTGCACAGAAGGTTTGGTCAGAAATAAACTGTATGCAATGATGCAGGTGGAGTTCTTTAAATTAATAATGTTATTTGCGATTGTTTCTTTATTTAGATCGCCCTCTATTGGACAAAAAGTGTCAGAATCAAATACTGATGAAAGGATTGGCAGCTGTTTGGTGTTTTATGTATGTACATGCATAAATATCATTAATAAAATTTGAGTATAAAAATGTGAATGTTACAAAAAACAAGGAATGAAATTCGAATGGAAGTGGCGGCACAATTGCAATTTGCAATTCGCTCATAACCAGCCACATAACCTTGAAGAAATCCAGAAGCTGTAACTTTTTTTTGCTGTATGTGCCATGCAAGCATTTCTCATTGGAATAGGCACCATCTTTCAACCAGTTTCTAGTCAATCCTTTTTCCACTTAAATGTAAATGCACAATTTACTAGAGAGGAAATGCATTTACTATGTATTTTAGGCCTCAAAAACACCCATACTACTCTAATAAAACAAACTAAATACAAACTTATTCTGTTTACAAGGAGATAAATATTACTTCAAAAACTGTGGATTCAGAGTGTTATACATACTTTATTGGATGGTGATGCTTCATGTGATAAACTTATACAGTATGACAGAATAATACTAGTGTGTAGCATTTCCCTTCTTTCTGCCACATCCTTTATGTAGCCTCGGATATCTATCACTGCGTTCTCACATTGACCCTATACCCTTTATGTCTCTTCTGTCCTCCTACCTTTGAAAGCAGATTTGGATTGATGTGTTAAGCTCGCTCAGCACACATCTTTGCTATGTGTACTACTTCACACAGTCTTGTTTCGTACAGGACATGCATATGATTTGCTAGAAAAAGTGTTTTTTTTTTTAAGTGCGACTGTTAGGATTGTTAGTATGTTGTGAAGCAAAGCAACGCACAGTATATCAAATTTTCTTTTTCTCTGCAAAACCATTTCACAGTCAGTTTTTATAATGTTTATTTTAGCTGCCCTACCATTATTTAAAAAGCTGTTTTGTTTTGCCATGCTAATAAAACTTACTTTATTGTATACTTCTCATTAGTCTGCCTCCTGCAGACTTATTAAGGCCCATGCTGACTACTGTAGGCTGCCCAGCTCCTTTAAACTCTCTTTCCGCCTGACGTCATGCTTTTGTGCTTTGACAAGTAGTATTCCTAGCAGAACTCCAGTGCACACTTACTTATGTGAGGTCTGACAGCTATCGCGATATGATTCAAGATTAGTGAAATTTGTAATGACTTTAATAAATAGAAAAATCTTATATTAAAAAAAGGACAATGAACTGGGTGGAGGGGGCACTCATGTTCTCGCACTCCTACAACGTTCTCCTCAAAAGACCATCGACCTGTCCAGTCCGACAAGTATGAATAGTCGAACACATCTCCAGTGAACAGCTGATAAGACACAACCCAGGAACATCAGGTGAGGAAGACTACAGTCATGGCAGTTGAAACATGTCAAGGGAAATAACCTTAAGTCACTTGTCTGTCAATAAGAACATTATCAATAAGTGTTGTAAAGTGCTTGGAACTTCGCTATGTAAGACCTTTTACAATATTTTTTTTCTTCATTTCACCCGAAATTGCCTGGCAGCGCCAAATGTGCAAGTTCAGCAGATATTGATAAAACTATTAGCAAGCTAGTTGCACGAGAATGGCAGAAAAAGTGAATAAAGTAAAAAAGTAAAAAGAAAAATTCAACATACAGTTCTGACATGAGAACTTTGAACTAATAATAGCTGTGTTGTTTATTAGCTGTTCACGATTATGTCAACTAATATAGTTGTATCTTTAGACCAAAACATTTAAGAGAGCTTGTGGATCGTAGGAAACTTGCCACACACACACATATCTCCCAAAAGTACAATTTTTTGTGCTGTTGTAATCAAATTTGTGCAATTCAGAATATAACATATATAGATATAACATTTATAATACACATTTATTTATTTGTTCTCGCAAGCTTGGGAAATACCTGATACCTGACCTCCAACTGCGCTCTGTCTCTCCTTCCTTCATTGTCTTTTGGTAGTACAGGAAATGTGGAGGCACCAGAATATTTCACTTTTGTTTCACCATCATGTGGTGCAGCATAATTATAATTTGGATCTGACAAATCCTACAACATGTGTGACATCAAATCATTGACCTGAACTGTCCATATCACTATTGACACGATTAATTCACGGGACTATATTCCTGCATTATAATGTAGTATAACACTGACATAGAGTAATAAATATATTACACAAAAAATGAGTCATGCGGTGGCAGATATCAATCAGGCGTAAGAGTGTAAAATGCTCCATTAAACTGAAGAAACCATGAACCACCCCTTTTACGTTACACTTTGTTATGTGATATAGTGCTCCATCATTCCCTCATTTGTAGTTATTTCTTTTCTGCTATCCCTGATATATTTCTGTCTTGTTCTCCTACTTTTTCCTCTTAAATCAACTGTGCTGATCTCTGTGTGTGACACACTGCAGCATGGATCTCTGGTATCATTGTCTCCTCCCTCATTGTTGTTGTCCCGCAGTGTCAACAGCAGCTCTCCAGCCAGCGCAGCGTGATGGAGACGGAATCTGTGGGTGGGAGGCAGTTGCATGCATAGTGTACTCTTCGCCACGTGCTGTTTGCTTTTCCCCCCTTTAAATTTCTGCAGCTTTTTTTTGGCACTTGCTCCATTTCTTCTTTTTCCTCTTTTTTTTCTCTCGGTTCCTGCGGTGGGGGAAAAGCTTATGGAGCGGTTTATTTGTTCTGATTTGGTGTCAGTTCTCACATATCCTTGGCAGGCTTTCATACCTCCATGACAGTAGCCTAGATTGCAAGAGATTATCATGATATCATGTTCACTCATTGCCCGCCTAGCTGCTCACACTGAAGCTGCTATAACACTTCATGCACAAATTACTTTTTGTACATTCATGAATGTATGTATGTATATGCAGTCTGTCACTATTAATATCGCAATAACAAAGTGCGTGGCTGCTGTCGCAATTTCCTGCCACCAGCCTTGCTCTCCAGCACTTTCTCCTTCCTACTCCATCACCTCATGTCAGTGTTCACCTTGTTTATGTCTCCCTTCAGAGAAAATAGCCATCCCTAATTTGTAGGATTGAAAATGCCCTATGAATAACATGCCAGTGTCACAAACTTAATTTTGTGTTCTATCAAAATGCCATCCACTCTAGCTTTCTCTCCTGATTTTTTTTTTTGGCACAAATGTTGCTGAGAAAACAATGTAAGAGGGTGTAGCACAAAGAGCTGGAAAGCTGGGCTTAGACGAGGTGGATAGGTCACAAAGGCAAAGGCAGCGGACTCTGACACGGGAGTCCTGACTATTAATAATTCCTTTCCACAAGCAAATTTACGTAATGTTTTTATCTTATGTCACATAAATCACGTTATGTGACGGATATAGATAACAGACCTATTTGTTATCTGCACCCAGCCAGTTGCTGTACGGCTTCTCAAACAAAGTGAAATATTCAAACCTACATTAAATGTTCACTTTCTTAAAATTGTGAAAAATCTCAATATTGAATATGTGTTTTTTAGTGATGCACTACTATATTTTGCCACATAAGGTAATGTAAAGTAACTGGCCAGAGGGGGCCCTTTTTTCACTAGGTGCAAAAGATGAGACAGGAAAGGAGTTGTCCTTTAACCCACATATTAATTACACAATAGTTATGTACATCATGTGTGTCTGTGCATGTTTCTCTAAATACGACAGTTAACATTAGTTATAAAAGGGAGTGCATCATGTGTATTTTTCAATCACACTGGGCTTTGTGAAGAAAAAATCATTTTCAAAATGAAATGATAAATGCTAGGTTATTTTAAAATATTCCTTGTTGCAGTTCAAGTTTTCTTGAGCAATGAGGAAAAACTGAAGCAGTTACAGATTTACGAACTGGACAAACTAGGATCGAGTGTTCAGCTGTTGAGAGAGAGCGTATCAGTGAATGGATTATTGGTAAATAGAGGTGGTTGAGTCATTCTCTGTTCTTTCCAACCGCAATGAGAGAATAGATATTCAATTTCATGTCCGCAAGTATGCTCTGTTGTTAATTAAAGGGCAAGCGATTCGTAGCTTGGGTCAGCAAAAGCTTCCACACATTGGATTTATTTAGTGAATGGGGACCTTTTCTTTCCTCCTTTTCTCTTCCCCAAACATCTCTCATTCTCAATAAAAGTGAAGTAAATGTGAGAATTTATGCTCCTCACTCTATGTTGCCCTGCCAGCTCCAGTTAGGTGCCATTTTGAGCCACATGGCTTGAGCTGTGAGTTGGAGAAAGTGCAGGAGATCCAGGGTGTGTTGACATATCCAACTCCTCCATGAGATGTACGGGATGGCTACAGAGGGTGGAGAGTGATGCAAGCCCCATGCCGGTATCTGGGAGGCGCATATAACATGTAGAAAGGCCATAACAAGAGCCAGCATTGTTGTCAAAATTTAAAACAGGTCTAAGGTCCCAGATGTCATTAGTGAGGATGATTTCTCAGCTCTCCTTTTCTTTTCTCCAGCGCTTCAGGGGAGAAAATGAATATCACATCAGAGGAGAGGGAGCACAGGGAGGCTGTGCATTCCCAACATGCAGACTTCATTAGAGGCATTGCTTTTTATAGAGTAATTGGGCATCACTTTGAATTAAACCAAGTCAATATGGTGTCTACAAGTTTTAATGACAAAGATTTGATAAAAGATGCAAAGACTAGAAGACAAAGGGATTACATAATTGCACAATGTTTTGAAGGGTCATCCAAATTAAAGCAACAAAACAACCAACATACTTTTCTGCTTTATCCCTACTGATATCTAGCCCTAGATATGCTGTATTTCCAGTGAGTTTTTTTTATTGTATCTTTTCTTTAATTTTGGCGATTTCTTCTCCTCAGCATTTTGAAATAAGCAGCATGTCGTTTGTGTTGCTTGAGGCGCGAGAAATGACTTCAGAAAACTCAACAGCAGCTCTTATTTATCTTTTTTGGATAATCCATCGACCTCATAGACCACCGCAGCTTTTTTCTATTTTTCTATTGGCAAAGACACACTGCTGTTGAATTTCTCATTTTTTAATGCTCTGACCTGCACAAAAATAGCATATCTATCCACTGCATTGTGCTAGAGGCACGTTTAGAGATCTCAAAGCATTAGTCAAATACAACTTGGCCAGAATTTGGGTGAAGTGGCCCTCTAAAAGTGAATGACAGCCTGTCACACATGAAGCCATGAAATGACAGTACTCTTACTGTCACATGCATGTGAAATGTAATAAGTGGCTGTGTGCAGAAATATGCTGAATACAGAGTAGCAAAAGCAGTAGCACCACCAATAATGTTAATGATGCATAATGATGCAGAGAACACATAAAATCTATATTTTTACAGGCTAAACATTCAACAGCTGAAGTGTGGTTCATTTTAATTGCATTCCAGGTCATCAAACCCCACATTCAGCTCTACTCTAGTCCCATGAAAGACCCACATAGACACTGAGTACCCAGCAGTGCTGGCTGCTTCAAGTAGCAGTCCAAATATACAGAGGTATTCTCAAACAACGCTGGCTTGCCAACTACAACACTCCTATTTATTTATGTATTTATCTGGATTTCCTGTATACTTGTCAAGATGTTGGGTACTGTGGACCACGCTATCTAAGGCCCGTTTGACATGGCTTGGCCCGCACTGGCCAAGCTGTGCCGTGTTGCATTAAGGCTGGGTTATTTATCCTGGGGACTCATAATGATGCCGCTGTCCTGGTCCCTAAGGCGTCTCTGTTCTCTCAGCCACCTTCCATTCCTTCGTGAGATGCTAGTCCTGGCAGGTTCCCACTGCTGCTCCCACCAGGAATGTTGCACTGCTGCGGATGCACAGGTCAGGGGCGGGGCTAAGCTCTACTTTCTGGTTTTGTTTGTGTGTGATACAGTCTGCATAATCCTCTTAGTGTAAGTAGTAGTTGTGATCAGTGATTGTTGATTTTCGCACAGCAAATCTGGTTGGACGAACATATTAACAGAAGTTGTATTTTCTATTTTGGCCTTGACCAGGCGTATACTACATTTTAAAGTCCACCTGAGGCGAATGTTGGAGTGTATCTAACTGATGTGTCGTATTTTCTCCTGAAACGGGAAAGGACCAATCACAAGATAGAAGGCGCGAAGTAACGTTGGGATGAATCTGGATAGCTCGGTGACTGCAGCTACAGTTTTAGCTCCACTAAGCTTTGCTGAAAATATGTTGAGAAGTTTCTCAGAGTTTCCTCTTTCAGATGATGTAAGAAGTCCAGCAAGCTCATGGCTCAGCATCTGGCAGTTTTGTATGGATGCCTAGTTGACCTCCCACAGTCCACAGAATAAGCTTCTGGAATGGTAGCAGACAAGAAACCACTTTTTCAGCAGGGAGACACTGTAAGATGTACTGAAGCTCATCAAGATAGGAATGAAGATCAACGAAAAAGAGTATTATTACGGAGTGATGACTTTTGCCTGTAGAAGCTGTTTTGTTGTGAAAAATATGTTTGTTTTTTCCTTCTAATCTCCTTTTTCTGCTTGTATCTTACTAAAGAGACTGAGAAATAAATACAAATACTCGTTAAAAGCTTGCTAAAACAACAAAGCTGGTGGCGGCCTAAGACTTTTGCACAGTGCTTAGAAGTGGAACACCTAAATAGAGCAGCCTTTACTGATATTATTAGTTACACCTGCGCTTTTTCCTGCAGTGACCAGTCAGAATGATCACGGTAAAAAAAGCTCGCATTGAGAGATAATCTAGAATAGCAGTGACAATAATGGGTAGGAGTGAAGTGTGAATAATCACCATTGTCAGCCATTATCATATTGCTTCACTGTTAATCATGATATTTTACAAGTATTGGCTGAATTTACCAACAAAATGTTTGTAATTACCTTCTTCCTCCCATTTCCCTTAAGTAGACATCATGATTTTTTGCACATGTGAAAGTTCTTTACTTTCATTTACTTTAGGTGAAGTTTCTCCTGTCTCGGCTTGAGTCATTTTCCGTATAAATGAAATTCAAATCCACCTAGTGTGAAAAGTGTGTGTTGTTCTCTCTCAATAAGAAGACCTGCCACATTTGTCTGACAATGATACATTGGCAGGCACTGCAAACAACAGGGGTCAATATATATGTCCTCCTTCTCACAGATTTGTGTGTGCACAATATCTCTGCATGATTGTAACTGCTAAATTGTGAGGAAGAAATTGCAAAAAATGTATTAAGAACTTGCACCTGGCCACCAAAACTGCTCAATATTTTAAATCTCATTTTTAAAAATCAGCATATTCAAAGCAATTGTGAATCATCAGCAAAGAAAACCATCATCTGCTTCTTACCCTTAGTGATGAGACAATGTTGATTTGTTTGGATGCTGTGGTTGTTGTCAGCTGTCAGAAAGTGACACAGTGAAGGTTTTCTGTGAGTTACACTGAGGAATGCTATTCTGAAAATATTTCCTCGTTGACCTTGTAGATCACAGTAGCTAGCCCTGTCAGCAGGGACCTGTGTTGTCTCAAGCAACTTCACAGTGATTGATGTTGGCAGAAAAAAATATTCTACAAGGAGTGTTTGACAGGTCGGGTCAGGTCAGGTCAGATTATATGATTAATCTTAATGTGAATGAAGAACTGCCTTTTTTTTTTTTTTTGCAATGTGATTAACATTTCTACTTACCTAAGATCTAAATTAGCTATTGAAGAGTGCAAATGTATGAATTAAATTGTAGCCTCGGTATCAAATATGCTGCTGGAAGAATTTTAACATCAGCAGCTGAATAACCTTCTGCAGGCCAAAATAGACAGCAGGATAGAAACACAGAAAAGCAGTGTGCTCCCAAGGACTCTATCCTCTTCCTTTAAGTTGTACCGAGTGTCTCTCCTAACCATAGATTACTTTGGTGTATACAAAGCGGAATATAAAAATCTATGTAAACACTTTGGCACAAACAAAGTGCCTCTAGGAATGTCAAGTATGAGAAATATAAACAGAGTTATTTTAATTTATGAAATATGTGTTGCCCAGCTTTGCCCACATGCCCCCTCAATATGTGGATATGGTTCAGCAAGTGCTCATACCAAAATTAGTCTAATACGATCCTGACCTCCCCCTCCCCCTCTCTGCATGTGCAGCTCTGCTTCTCTTCAGCTCTCCTCGGACTCAATCAATCTCATCAGACCTTTCACGATGGACTGAAAATGTGTAAATCAACTTTTAAAGTGACTTGGTCTTTCACCCCGCAAAATTACCCGGGTCAGAATCGGGGTAAAGGAAAATACAGATTCCTTTCTTGATAAGAGCATAATATCTGTGCAGGAAATATGAAGCCTCGTGCCAGCAGCTGGGTAACTTGAGGACAGTGTTGTCCAGAATCTTGGTACGAGAGTGAATAAGCATCTTTCTCAACATCTTGAAGATCTGCGAGTGAAACTTTACTGATTATTACAAAAATGTGACAAAATGCAAAATGCAAATATTGAAATAAATAGCTTTTATCAATGCAAAGCGTCCTTAAAATGTTATTAGTATCTGGTAACATGGAGTAGATACCAACAGTGAAACACCCGTCTCTTATTGACTCAATTGCTGTAAAGATATTGGAATGTTTGTCCAGGTTTACGGACGAAAAAAAACAAATACACGTAGATTTATTTCACAGTAATGTCCTTTTATTTGGCAGATTACCTCAACATTGAATCAACACAGTGGTTTTGTTCCAAATTTTTCCCAGATTTATTTATGATGTTTCAGATTGCCATATGCCATTGCACTGTATAGCCTTTTCAAGCTAAACAATCCTAGCGAGCGAACCTTTGTGAAGTTTTATACCCTCAAGTAGTATTAAATAGGACTTAGATTGTAAAACACCAGAATTCTCTTTTAAGGTGCATTTTACTGCTGACTGCTAATTGTGTTGTAGTGTAGAGACATATAGTTAAGTAAACACTTAGTGGCTTTTAAGAGAAAGTTATTCTTTTTTCACCACCAATGGTCCTCGGATTAAACAAATCATACATTAGTGACTATGGACATACTAATTCAGAGGCAGTGGGAATAAACACCATTTCGAGCGCACAGTCCCTGATGCACATAGCTACAGGCAGTATGTAAACTTCAGCAACTCGAGGATGAGTTATTGAAGATATCAAAAAAAATTGACATCTGTTTTTTGGTTGGCAAATAAGTTGGAAATTTTTATCACAGCCAGAAGTGAGACTGACTTTAATTTTAATGACCACTTTGCATGTTAATGGATTTCCTAAATCTTATCTTCATCGACTCCAGCTGAGATTCCACAGTAGGTCAATACTTATAATTATCCTTTAGGTTGTAACAGCAATTGTAATAGTTAGCATATGGTGACATATTATACTCATTACTCCCGAGGCAGCCAAGATTATAAAAACTGGATTCCTTTTGCCAAGTATTTGTCATGGTAGTTGCAGAAAAGATAGTAATTGCACATTGTGTGCAGTCAGTGATTGATGCTGTATGTCTGTTTGACCGTTTAGACAAATGACCCAACCTACACTAGAGCCCACCTCAGCAGCAAACTTAAAAGTAACTCTCTCTCGACTCACAACTAACTGTTTTTACATAACCTCTGTGGGAGCGCTTCTAAGTTTTAAAAACACCACCAGCAGCACCACATCAAAGCCCCGCATCTTATTAATAGAACAGAATTTCTGAACTGAATTTTTGAACTGGACCCATGCCCTGTCAATTTTTGAGTGTCTTTTGATCGTCACTTAACATGGTTCTTCAGTGAGGAGAAAAATTGATGTGGGTGGTTTCTTTACAGTTTCAGTAAAATTTGAGGTTTAAAAGGGCACCGTGTTCTATTTTTCTAACAATTGGCTAGGTGCACACAGTCTAAGCAACAGGCCAGTAAAGTTAAATTAGGAATTAAATATTGCATGTGTGGTCCTAGATACTTAATATAATAAAACACAGCAGCACACATGCTTCTTTTCACTTGTGCTAGCAGCAATAGCAGACAAGAAGGGATGTCAATCCACTCTGTAAGCTATAAGAACAGCTCTTGCCCTCCAGAGTGCAATATTCTTCACGTGTCCGCCTAGCTGAACAGTAGCTTGTTTGTGTTACAGAATAATCCTTAATCAACAAATCCAAACCAAAGCATAGTCTTTCATTATCCCAGGGAGCATGCCAGCTTGGCGCACCATGAAGCCTGCCTGTCTGTTTAAAACAGGAATCTACTAAAACAGCACAGAAGAAATCCAGACAGCAACATAGGCTGTTTGTTTGTGTGTGTGCGTATGACAAACGCAAAAACAAATCTGCATGACAGGGATAATTACAGCTTCAGAAGAACATGCTGGTCATAACATGTGCATGCAAATGCAGGTAATGCAGGTCAAAGTCATAAAAAGAAAACAAGCACAGCACTGCGTGGACTAGCCCAGACACATATGCACGTAGATGTACTGCATGCATCTTTTACATATAATAGTGAGGTATTGTGCAGTAATGAATTATGCACAGACAGATTATCAGCTAGGACTTTGAGAGAGTGCTGGAGACTGCAGCGAGACATCTTTCTTTCATTAGGCAGGATAGCAACGGCGACACGGGCCCTGAAGGCATTAATTAAAATGAGACTGGGGTCTGTGTGGAATGTACAGTAGGCACTACACATGGCAATAAGTAATACACGGCTGCAGCCCCTCATTATTGAAGCTTTAGTCATAAGACCTTTCATCACTCACCATCATGCAACCCAGAGAGGGAATCCTGAGCTCAGGTTGCCCCCTAACCAATGAAAACATCTACACCAATGAAATACCACACTGTAGAAATATTCCATTATGAGTGACAGTCCTGCTTTGAACTGTTACTTAAACAGATGTATGGAAGCATAATCATGAAAATATACTTAAAGGAAAAGTACAAGATATAGAAATGGTTATATGACTATAATACTATGATTATCACCCACACATAGTAAATGCATGAATAACTGAAACTGTCAGATAAATGTAGTCTAGTAAAAAGACCAATATTCCCCTCAATGGAGTCAATGTATTAAAGAGTACAAAAAAATACCCTTAAGTATTTGACTAAGTGTAGCTACATTTAAACACTGCTTGTTTTTAATGAACTGCAAAAAGGGAAATCGTATTAAGGTGCTGGTTGTAATGTTCATGTCTTAAACTTTTAAGTTGGCTGAACTTGAAAGACAAGTTGAGTTAAATTGTTTCCTCCTTTTATGGACACTAAATTTTTCAAGTTAAAAATTTCACAGTGAAATGAAAAAGTTAAGAAAACTCAAAATTTCAAGGCGACTTACTTCAATAAAGTTTTGAATTCTGAGCCCAACAAAAGATCTTACGTGTAAGATTTGAAAAAGTTTCAGCAACTAAGAGAATTCTGTTCATATAATGTAATTTTTGTTTTTGTTTTAGAGAATTAGTAATATTTTGCTTTGATTATTTACTTTCCTTCATTAGCAACACTTCCAAGTTTGAGTAATAATAACTACATTATGTGTATTTCATATGTGTGGCACAAGATGACAAATGATCTAAATTCAGATTTCAGGTTATCAAACTCTCTTACAACACCTCCGATCAACTTCCCCTGCCTTTTTTTGCGCCGTAGCTCTCCTCCACCCTTATAGACAGTCGTGGAGCACTTGAGGAGGGTCCATGGACACTCATTTTGACATGTGGGTCTTCTTGTTTTTGGCTCTTTGCCGTGTATGCAGTTGTTAATAATGCTGAAAGAGCCACTTTTCCTGCTGCAATGTCCACCATTGTATCGGCCTTTCACCATATGGGACGACGTGTATGCGTATCTACCTATGTACAACATTCTTGGTTGGAGCAAAAGATTTCGCACAGTTAACACGGACACATAAAGTTTTATGTTCAGCTTATCCAGAATTCACAATTTGACCTACAGTGTTGTTGCTATTGTGTAAACAAAAGCACACATACAGGCACAGATCTGAGGGCCATACACTTCTCTAACTTCTAGCTGTCCATTACAGTGACACACTTGACTTTTTAAAAAATGTTTTTTCATATCAGGCCAGAAGGCTCAGAGAGAGACAGATGCTGTCGGAGAGTGATGGATGAGCCTCTTTTAAAAGGCCATGAGGGAAATAATAGACAGGCCGGTGACCCTTGAGAGCAGCGAGCGAAGCCAGAACGATCTTTACGCTCCCTCTCATCTCCACAACTGTCAGACTGAAAAATGTCAGTAATTAGAACGTATGGTAATGTAATGGTAGATTCACGTTTGATCTGCTGTGTTCTGAAGAAGCCGTGGCAGTCGAGGCAGTCGAGAATCAAACAGGGGGGTGAAACAAGGATCGTATCCAAAAAGGAGATGGAGGGGACCACCCAAGACATTAATCTGAGGGAACTCTTTATGCTGCTTGAGTTTACATTCATACTGTCATGCCAGTGAGCATTTTAACAGTATTGTTTCTATACAGACCTGAAAAACAAATTAAAAAAAAACAAAAAACTGAAAACAGAAAATGGGATAGCTTTTTAATATCATTTGAGTATTTCTGTTCGCAATCATGCAGCAGAATTAAAAGAACCGTTTGATGGCGTTGTTCGCATCCCATGATGTCTGCACGGAGGCGTGTCCTGTTTTTGTAACATGAAATCTAGTCTCCTCGGTTTGGTTGTCCATAAACAGCACACTAATATGGTCACAAACAGAAAGGCTTGCACAAAACCAAAAAATTAGGTCATGGGGTTCTCTTCCGAAGATTAAACCCAAATATGCACAAAATATAAAAGAAACTGCAAAAAACACGCTATTAAACACTTGCACGTCATTGGTTGGCTTAGACATGGTGAAAGTCCAACTGAACGGGGAGCCATGCAGAGTATGAGGCTTCATATACTTGCATGACTCTATTTGATTTCTATTTGAAATTTTTGAGTTGGTGCTTCTCCATTACGGGACATAACAAGTCCCGCGTCATCTGATGCCAAACCTGGGATTAGTAATGGAGAATGACTCAGAGTTGGAGAGAGAGAACGTGAAGGCGAGAAAGATGGAAAGAGAGGGAGAGATTGTTAGACAGGGAAACCGTTGACTCTGCTTTTCATATACTCACAGATAATAGTTTTAGATGTAATTTGCAATTTGCCCAATTTCACGTTCATGAGTAAAAATTGTCGAGGGTGCGTGTGTGCGTGTGCCGGATTGGGCCTGACATTTCCCGGTGCAAAAGCAAAGAAATTGAGGCCATCGTTTGACCATGCAGCTCTACTTTTTATTTATTCATTACCTGTGGTCTTAACTTTGACCTAAAATTTGAGTAAGTTAATTCGGACAAAATACCACACTGATTGCTCAGAAAGCAGACCGACAGGAGAAAGGAGAAACCACGACGATCTGTTCCTGTTTTGTTCATGACAATGAGATGATTCAAGCGCTGGAGCAAGAGCAGGGTTCAGCAAAACGCTCTAGTGTGATAAAACAATACTGGTTTTTGAAAACATCTAGTCAGGTCTGGTCATTAAAAAGAGACAAAGAGCAGAGCTGTGCTGTCCATACACTCATGGAGCAAAGCAACAATGCAGAGGGTTTCTGGCATTCAGGGTTTATTTGGACTCTTTATTAAGATAATCATTACTAAATCTACACTATCTGTGTGTGTGTGTGTGTGTGTGTGTGTGTGTGTAGGTTAGACAGCGCTAATGATTGTGATTGTGTGTGTCTGTGGGCGCAAGTGTATATTTTAACAGCAGCGCCGAGCCTTGAAATGAATGCTGGCAGGTTAATGCATTCACAAATCCAAACCTTGTCACATGGATGCAGTTTTCCAACACCCTAACATGCACCCCTCCTCTCCTCAGGATATGGGCGCTATACCAGACAGGAATAACTACCTTGTGAAACCAAAACCATAAGAATAGTTCTGTTTCTGACCTCAGGCATTTATAGCATACAATAAACAGAGCAAATGGTAGAAATAGCCGTGTTTCTATCTTCTTTGATAGCAGCGGGGAGAAAATTCAGATCTGCGCTTGTGAGTATGGGAAGCAAAAGGAAAACAAAGTCTGGGATGGACACTGTGGTGTCTTGTGGCTCACCAGTTGCCTCATATCCACTGGCATGTCTCTCTGTCCATTTGCCCAGAACAGCCACGTTAGTTTTGTTCATCACTCCACAATCGGCACCGCTGACTCGCTGGAGACGTGAGAAAATGGGGGGTGCAGAACACAGGGACCGCCTTGTGTGAGGGAGTGTGGTTTTTTTTTCCCCTTCTTCAGCTTTATTTTTCTCCGGCACCACAGCTGATTGCTACACACACTGAGAACAGTTAGTTAGTGGGAGAGCACTATGTATGCAGACTGGCTCTCTTCCCTGTGGCGTTCAGTGTCTGGCACCACACGGCATCCTCCCTCCATCACTGTTTCATCCATCTTCATCCCTCGATTCGTCTTCATCCACATCTTTTGATCTGCAGTTGTGACCCCAAAGACAGTGGTTAACTCTCAAGCAGCGCAACTAATATTCCTTTGGATAACCCCATCAAACCTCTTTTGTTACATGTGCAAGTGATCCAAATCAATTATTTTCCTTTTTCCCCCCTCTCACAGCCTCTTTCCACTCTCCCCCACCTCTGCTCCTTGTAATATATGAGCTGCTCGTTATCTAAACTTACTAATATATTTGACTAATTTTCCAGCCTCTCAGCTCTCCCTCTGTGTTTTGCAACAGGATCATACCGTCTCCAACAATTCAATCCAGAAAATGGAAGCTGTGAAATGTAGTGTTTGGGTCGAGCTTTATGATGGAACTATTTTTGCAAGTGTCCAGTAAACCAAGCCAGATTCAGCTTCACCCTTTTTTTTGTTGCCTCTATTTGTGTCTTTCGTTTCTCTGTGGCATGCCCATGCGACTTTGCTTGGCTGTCGCTCTCACATGGAAACCTCTGTTCTCATATGCAAACACTATAACAATATTATAACACTCCCTCGACAGTTTGAAACACTTGAACAGCCGCGCGGATGTCTAAACATAGCAGCTAATGACCATGGAGACATATGCATTCGCTTTCTCGACCCACACCAAGTCCCTGAATATTTATGAGCAAAATCTCTCTGCCTAATGTTGTGTGTATTGATGCAAACATAATAACTCACTATAAAAAGAAAAATAAGGTGGTATCCTAGGGAGGGTTTCTTAGTAACTAGAAAACCTCGCACTCAGAGGTGCAGTTCTTGTGGACAGATATTTACCAGTCTGCGACCTGACATTTATGGCGACATTTACTGCAACAACAATCAAGGAACATTGAACATTGTGCATTCAACATTGTACCCAATTAACACTGTAAAAGCACTTGGACCTACTTCTTTTTTCTCACAACATCTGAGAAAAAGGAAGTGCCTTCGTCATCTTTTTGTTTTTCCAATAAACCTTTAGTAAGCTGTTGTAAGCTTATGTAAAAAGTCATGTAAGTTTATCATATTCAAATGAGCATATGTTGTACAAATACTTATTTTTTTTTGATCGAGTAATGTTTACGTAAAAAAAAATTTTTCTGCAAGAGATTCATAAAGAACTGGTGGAAACAACTTTTCCTCTTGGAGATGAAAACACAGTCAAATGTTTATGGGCTAAAGTTGAAGACAATGATCCAGGGCTTTGGCTTGAGGAGCTGTACGGCCGGTGACTGCTCGCTTTCACTCGACCTTTCCAACGCACTATACACATAGTTCAGGTATATTAAAGAAATGATGGCGATGAGCAGCACAGGGAGAGTAGAGGGTGGGGTCAGTGACTCTACAGATATTTTTTTTTCCAGAGCTTGATGCGATGCAGACTGCTTGTTTGAAGAGCAATATTTGAACTTAAATTGCAAGATCTGTTGTAAATCTAGCCAACGCTGCAGTGAAACATTTTTCACACAACAGGCATTGAGCATGTACTTCCTCTGCTTTATTTATTCATTTTTTTGAAGTTATGAATACAAAGCTTTCGTTTAATGTTTCAGCGGCGTTGTCCAAGTCATGCTGGGAAGCTGCACCACTAAAGAGGGCGTGACAGTGAAGGTTTCACATCATAATGAAGGGTGGTGGGATATTCAGCCCATGCATTTGCTCTCTTCAACCAGAGAGTAATAAACTGGATTTGTCTCTGTTCTCAGGCTAATATACTGCAATATTATTAAAAATGAGCAACCCTGGTTACTTGTTCTGCTGGGACTTTGCGGACAGGAAATTTTGATGAATGCAGGTCCAGAGCTAGCCACAGATTGGACACTTTATTAAATGGACAAGTCCAGTGATATCCCAGAATGGATTTCTGTAAGGAGGTATTTCCTGCAGGCGGACAGACTGCTTAGAGTGAATGATGTAGAGGGCTTTAAAGGCCCTGACAGACTGCTTGTATTGTAAGACTACTAAAGCCTGCGTTACTTCACTCTTTTCCACGTACTCAACAGAAACCACACTATACTTCAATTTACACTACACATTAGACAACCCCCCCCCCAATAATATTTGTGAATCTCTGCTGGACCAGCAGCTTTTCTTGTTTTCTCACTCACCCATCATTGTAGACAACTTTGCAGATTAACTAAAAAAAAAAAATAGTACAATTTAATGTGTTAATAGATTACAATACATTACTGAATTGTCATCAGGCTGCACTTCCTTTTACATTTAAACATTTTTTTCTCCATTCCTTTTTCCTTGTGAACTCGTCCTATTTATACCACTGGCTGTTTGCATGCCAACAACAGGCTTCTTCATGTTCTGGTAGAAAGTGATTAGACAACGTCAGGCTCCAGCGATTGTTTTGGGCTGTGGGGCCCTTTTCTTACTGTGACCTGCAACCTCAATCTTATGGCAGACTGAAGACGCTTTATTCCTGCTTTTGTTTAAGCCCATTTGGCTTTGCAGATCCCTGAATTTTGCCTCACATGTGTGTCTCTACATTAGCAAAGAGGAAAAATGTGGAGCGTTTGTGTTCTTGAGTGTACACATATGGTTCAGTCAACGCCATCGTTTGTGGCTGTATCTGTAACTTGGCCCTCAAGGCAGCGAGGACATGATTGATCACTTGTGTACTGCGCTGAAACTTTTAAAAATGAAAGCAAAATGGACTAAAGAAGGTATGACTTCATCAGACCTGCTCAGCTCGATGAGAGGTTAATGAAATGTGGGAGTCTCTCGTCTTTTGGCTCGGGCCGTGCAATGTGTTCTACAGTATGGTCCTTGCTTGACTGTAAAAAGCACTCTGCTGCCATTATTGTGAGCGAACACATATGAGACCATCTACTCTAACTCAATGTTGTGCTATTAAGTAAGTGCACTCATGCTATCTGCACACAGAGCTTCATAAGGACACCAGTCTTTTGTCACAACTTGCGACTAACTGAAGAAATATTCTGCTTCACGACGGTTATACATGTACAGTGTCTGCTAACGTAAAAGGTACATTTAAAGAATATAAATAATTAATAGCAATTTTTTTTTTTATATACCATCTTATTAATCTAATAAATGTTTAGTTTTTTGTTTTTTTTAATAATAAAAGTCTTTTTTCAAATGCCTTCTTTTGTCCATAAGAAATCCCCATAACTCAAAAGCACTTAGTCGACTATGATATATGGCAAGGAGAAGCAGCAAATCCTCACTTTGAAGAAGCTGGAACACACATGGCTTGCAGAGCCTTCACAGGTGGCTGGAGTTTGTGTTCTGTGACAGGCTGTTTTATTTTCCAATAATCATTTTAAATTTTCTGTCATGGGTCGGTTGGGTTTAGCTAACAAAACTAATTGTTTTGTAGGTACCAAAAATGCTCAGGTTTGGCTCAGACATCATAAATGCTTGGTTAAGTTTAGGAAAACATCCTGGCTTGGGTTAAAAATAGGCTGTTTTATGTTGAACACATTACAAAGACCTAGAAAGCCACTAAGGCTGATATCTCCCATCCATGTGAAGCCGCACACAGAGAATGTGTGGTATTTTTGTCACTTTTTTTGCTTGAAAGTCACTAAAAGCTCTAATTGATTCTCAAAATAGTTGCAAGTGAATGATCATTATGGGTTTTCAGGTTTAACATATGAAACTACAGACATTACACTCTTGGAGTGTGTGTGTGTTGCAGGAAAAGCGATGTGCCAGAATGAGTAAGACAGTGGACCCCTTTCACTGTCATACATTACACTGGAGGAGAGTACACAAACACCAAAGCAAACTGAAAATACGGGGAGATGAAGTACAATTTGATTTCCTCTGTAGCTTAGCTTAAAAATAAGATTTCAACTCATTTTTAACTTTTGAAGGTATTGAAAATATTGACATTTTTGGATTTTGCAGCTTCACTTTGGAAACCAGAATCCTGACATCACTACCTCATAGTCATGTGGTTATTGATCATGAGTACATTCAACCGTTCTTTTCAGCTTTTTTGTTCAAAGCAGTTCCAACAGCTGGAAATTAATCTCTTAATTATTTTGTAAAAGAAGACTGGGAACAGGCTTTTATAGGACCATAATCGCAGGCCAGTTAGCTTTTGCACAGATGACTGTATTTTATGATTTGGCCTATGGTGTTGTGTTGTATGCTTTGGCCTGTCTCGAATTGTGTGAATTGTGTGTATTCATGTAAAGCCAGAATGTGTAGCAGGCATGTATGTGATTGTATATGCTCTCTCAGGTGTCTCATGATGTGCTAATGGTTCTTTTACCCCACCACGAATGCATTAATGGAGTCAATCAGGTGTGTGTAATACCACCCTCCCACCTGCTCTGAACCTGCTGGGACAGGGAACTGTGGAACGTACAGAGAACTAGTCGAACCCCAGGGGTCTTCGTTTCGCATTCAAGTCTTCCTGAAGGGCCTCAGGTGACCACAGTGCTCTGTTTCAACGATAACTCAGTCACTGTTGGCTTCAATTCACATAGCCTCTCTGAGAGGAAGTACATCTGCAGGGTTATGTAGTCTGTGTTTTTGGGCATGCATTTACAGTTTCTGTGCAAGCTACTGTGGAAGGTGTAGAAAAGCTTACAAGATGTGACACGTGACAGACTCAGAGGAAAGAGGTTGGAATGATTTTTGACCTTACTATTAAATGTATACAGATGCTGATGGATCTGCGGCTTTGAATTGTCTCTCTTTATTATGGAGAGTGTGTGTGTAAGTAGAGGTTATGTTATGTTATGTGTTATTTCAAGGATTATCTATGGCTGCCGCTGTGTTACACTGCTTCCTAGCCGGAAAAAAGCCTATCTCAGCATCTCCGGGTGAAGGCAGGTGACAACCTGGACAAGTCGTCAGTTCATCGCAGGGCTGACATATAGAGATGAACAACCATCCACACTCACATTCACACCTGCGGGCAATTTAGAGTGACCAATTAACCTAACACCCAGCTTTCATGTTTTTGGGCTGTCGGAGGAAGCCGGAGTACCAGGAGAGAACCCACGAAGGCACAGGGAGAACATGCAAACTCCACACAGAAACGCCCTGACCCAGGAATCGTACCCAGGACCGTCTTGCTGTGAGGCGACAGTGCTAACCACTGCACCACTGTGCCGCCCCTTCAACATCTGCAACTCAAAAACTGCAGAAAGGTCTCCATGATATGTCAGTCTTCCCTTAAGTCTTAAGGACATCTTCACTAGTTAGGGATTAGCGATGCACAGATATGAACATGTAAAATTGCTGTTATGGCCAATAGCCAATATTTTTTTTTCAATTTCTCTTCCAATATTATTTTCTCTAAAAAAATATGCTTATATAATAATCAAAACACTGAAACACATGTAATCACTAACACGTTGAAAAACACTCAGACAGCAGACCTTGCCTCCAAATGAAACCTACATGTTTTACTGCACCTACAAACTTTCCTTGGACAGAAAACATACCCACGTGCACTACCTTTTCTTCTTCTTCTTCTTCTTAAAAACAGGATGGATCACATACACGCACAACAGCAGCCACACTGAAATGATCATTGGTTGTTTGAATCAAACCAATTTGCTCATCTGACCAATACTGATATTTCAAAAAAATCCCAATAATCTTCACGCATACTGATTCAGTATGACTGGCCATATACTGTATCATGCCTCCCTACATAAATCTTGGTCTTGCTGCTCCTAACCACAGATTTCAGCTGTGTTCTCTGGTGTCAGGATCCTGCATGTTGCACGCCTGCCGTCCACCCGAGGCACCTTTCAACGTCACCACAGCACATAAACGTCGTGTTTCATCCAGCCAAATACACCAAAATCACTAGACATAACCCAGCCAGTGATTATGTTTCCCTTATAAACATATTTGCTGTTGCATATCAGCTATCCATAAATATAGTTTCTAGGAGACAAGGTTGGCAAGTGTTTGTGAGTGTTTGATTACATTTGCATAATATATTTGTGCTTGTGTGCTGCATTGTGTTTTTGCTTGTTCTCTCATGCACAATGCTGGCTTGCGCAGAGAGGTCAAATCGAGAATGATTCAGGTGATAAGATTACAAGCTGATCTAAAACAGAGGATGGAAGAATTTAAGATAAGTCCCTCTGAGAGGTGAGGGGAAAGTCGCAGCCAGACGGACAGAAAACACATCCTCTGTCACTGTCTTCAGCCAGAGAGGCCTCCTTCACTCTATGTGTCTTTTTTATCAAATGGAAGGAAATATTATGAGTCTGTCTGCTGGCAAGTGTGTATTACTCAGGGACAATCCTGCCATGTTTATTTTCTGAAACAGGAGACTTTCGGCTTCCACATCACACAGACCAGATCCCTTAGCCACAGTGCGGACCTCACTACTGTTTCCGCATGTGGATGAGTTTGGGGAAAGTGAGGCGTGTGTGTATGTATGAGTGATGGAGAGAGATAGAAAAAGTAATTAGAAGGCTTTATTTTCACTGTGATGTATATGAAGCAGAGGGCTTTCGGGAATGGCTGGAGATCAGAATGGGACGAACAGAATCAAGACAAGATTACTGTTGTTTTAGTCTGAAGCAGCTGAGGAATCACTCGCTGTGTATAGTTCACGTTCTGTCCTTGCAGGCAAAGGATCCCTTTTGTAAAGAAATCATATAAAGTAAGTGCCATCAGTATTTTCACACTGTATGCTTCTCCTCATGTAGATTTGGTTCATTTCCATTGTTTACTTCATGGCTTCCAGTCATTTCATACATTTCAAATAATACAATCCAAGAGCAAAAAATGCAGTGACTATTTATTTATGCGTGCAGGATTTAAACGTATGTGATCTTGATTTCCTAGCTTGTAATTTGCTCATTTGTTATCATGACATTTTCCTTCATTAGGCTCAAGTTAATAGATCAAAGGACAGTAGCTAGAGGCTGTCCAGCCTCGGTATTTGGAGGATTAACGGAAAGTGGTTGTGGATATGCTATAATCATTAAATGACAATATTCTTTTTCTTAAGAAAAAAAAAGAAAGAAAGTGATATGTGAAATACATGGCCACTCTTTGTTAGTCTTCCTGTTTTGTCGATGTTAGGATGTGTGGTGAAGGATGGCGTCAGCACCAAGTAGTGGTGCTGCTCCCCAGTCGTGGTCTCTTCGGTGATCTATCTGGTCCCATCAAAATAAAACAATACTGACGACTTCCCCGTGCACACATGGAAGGCATCGGGTGACACACATAAAAAAACACACAGGAGAAGGTAGACGGAGCTTCCAGATGACTATCCACCTAGGCTCTCAGGATACAGGAACACATTTTCCAATGCAACATTTCATCTTAGTTTTTCCGCTCTGGCGTCTTTGCAATTTGGACTCCTGTCACGTATTTCCATTTGGCTGCGGAGTTACTGCGGGTCAGTCAATATTTTCAATGAGTGATGCTTAAGGGTGAAAAACTTTTTTCACCTTGTGAGCTTTGCACTCGGGTAGCTGTTTGACTTTATGGCAATTAATTTCTTTCAGCAAATAAACCAAAATGATAAACTTCTGCCTAGAAACAACGTAGGTATTGTACAACTTAAACATAAGCATGTTAAAAACAACACAAAATATTAACAGGACATTTCATCGTAACACTTTTACAGTGTTTCGTTGTTATTTGTTATAGTAAAAAAAAAAGAAAAAAAGTCATACTTTTGTGAAAACACTCTGTTGTGAACGGGTTAGGTTCACTGCATGTGGAGTCCAGCATCCTCTAACCAAACAAAGACTCTGTTGCGGTGGTGTTGATGCCATCCAACCTGAACCTTTATGAGTGTGCTGAAAGGCCTTCTGCTGAGAGGGTACACATGGTGTGGATGGTGGTCAGCAGAGGATACTGGGCTGATGACAGCAGGCCCTCCTGTGGGAAGAGAGGACTAATGATGAGCGCAACAGGCGAGCAGTGCCTTTGAAGGGAGAGGACGGGACCCGGCTGTGTAAGCCGGGGCCATGGGTGACAGATGAAAAGTACTGCTGGTAGAATACCCCAGATTCTGTTCCCTTCCTCTGCTTCTCTGTGTTCAGATATTTCTTCCTACAGCAAGCACCGGCGGTTTCGCTCACTGTCTCGTGCACTAGCTTGCTGAATCATGCCCGCATGTAGCCCCTATACTTTACCAAGTGTGCACACACCTTAACCTTGAAAAAACAAACCCACATATCACTCCAAATTTACCTCGAGCCATGATTCCATCTCCGTCAAGATCACCTGCGCTGTCCTTTGGGGTAGAAGACAGAAAGAATAACTGCTGGCTTTCATTTTTATCTATATATCATGTGCTACACAACGCTGGGCCCCGGGGACTGGAAAATTAGGTCGCTTCCCTGACAAATGTCAAAGAGGTAGAGGCAAACCTAGAATGAGTGTGATAGTTTATCTTTCTGACGATCAAATTTCCATTATTGCTCTTTCCCCCTATTTCAAATGGCTCCTCTTCTTGATTTCCATTTAATGCGACTCTTGTGGTGTAGGATAACTGACTGCACAGAAAATTTGAATTGAAGCAGCCCAGAAATGGGTAATTTAATATTTATCTTCAGGTCTTTGAAATTTCTCTTTTTTTTGCCTCATCCAACTCGAGTGCCTCTTTCTGTGATCACAGCCTGTGTCCTCTCAGAAACCTTTTGCCATGAAATGTGTTCCTTTTAAAACGTTTGTTAACCTATCTTTGTGAATAATCTTGGTTTGCTTCTCATACACCTAATGCTGAAATACACTGTTTATTCTGTTTTGTTTTTTTTTCAATTAACACTAAGGACATCTTAGAATCCACCAAAAGTCAGCGTAAACCACACCACACTGTGTGTTTCCTGTTTCTTTACATTGCCTCCTCAGTTTTTTGGCTCTCAATTACCAGAATGGTTTTCTGAGCTGCGTTGTGAAGGCAACTTTAATGTGAAAATATGTCAGAAAACATAACTTTTGAGTGTGCAGGAGCCAAAAACAAGACCAGATTAAAAATGGTTTAAAGTATATGTTCCTTTTCAGCAATACCACATTTTTCGGTGAAACTTCAAAGGAAGGAAGAAAAAAAAGCCTCAACAAACTGTTGTATAACTAATCTGCTCTAATTATGTGTGACAATTGACAATTGAGGCCAATTATTTACTTGTTTTTGCTTATTTTCGCAGAGGGCTCGTGCATCCCTCCCCCTTGTCCTTGGCTCTTATCTTGTCCGTATGTTGTGGATTAGCTTCCTGTCAAAGGACATTAAGAGGTTGAAACCAGATGAATATGTACCGAATTTTAACTGCTTCTTTCACAGCCTTGCTCTACTAAATATTTTGTTTAATCCATCCTAATTGCCTTTAACTTTTCCTGTAGTGTTTGAGAAGGCTCAGTTGGCAGCTAACATAAAGCTTGGTGTGATTGTTACTACTTCTTTAGAGCTTTCTGTACGTTTTGCCCATGACTGACGTATTTATATTAAAAAAGAGAGGAAGCTCATGAAACTGACAAGTATACTCTCCTGCCATTAACTTACATTTTTGAGCAAAATATCTTTTACCTTAGTTTGTTTAATTCATCGTTCTATTATCTTAATGTCATATTGATTGACTGTCTCGCTGATTTTTACACCAAACAAATTTTCTATATCACCCCAATAATTAATTAATTAATTTGCATGTTTTCTTCCATAATTGTCTCAGTGTTTTGATAACAAAATAAGATGTGTAACATTTAGAAAACAAAACACATGGGCGATTTTTGAAATGCATAAAATGAAGTACTACAATATGAACCCAAACTTTTCTTATGATTGACACTATATAAAAAAAGTTTTTTTTTTTTTTTTTTTTTTATAAGGAAAATATCATACAATGTTTGCTTTCCCTGCCACTCATTCATGTCCATTCCAGTAAATCTTAATGATATTTATCCTTTCTCTTTTCATTAATTTCACTTTTCTGGCAATTAGCACCTTTTAAAGTCTGTGGGATTTTATCACCTAGCAGAAGAAAATCTTAGAGCTCAGGACTGTGCCTGGACTGCTCGGAAGATGATTTACTGTGCCACATAAAACACTGAATATCAAATGGAAATGCATACTTTCTTGTTTTCCTTTTCACGTGTCTCTCTTTACTTTTATTCCTCTTTTAGTCAATTGCTTTCATGCTCCTTTGTTTTTGAACATGTTTCTGGCAGCAGCCTGCTCTCTGACTGGAACAGATGTTGTGCTTGGATTGTAGTGGTATTGTTCTGGTGTGACTGCAGGAGTGTGTGTGAGTACGTTCAGTGGTTGTGGTGAAAGTGAATCTTCTTCCCTTCTGCTCTCTCCTCCTTGCGATTAGGGCTGAAAAGTCAGAGATGCTATCCAGCCCACCCTGTTTGACTGTGATGGGACCCAGCTCCAAACTGAATTGTGCCATGTGTGGGTGTGGATGTGCCTGCCTGAGTAATCACCTCTTGGCCTGACCACAGCGTGTTGTATGGTTTGGAGGTGACGGTCAGTTGAATCTTTGATCATTGACTTATCTGGGATGCAGATGTTTCCTTTATTAGAAAATAATCTCATCTGTTCCCAATCAGGAAAAAAACACCATTGGACCAAAAATAAAAGGACGCGGCGGTGACTCAATGCGTAGAGGCTTCACACGCCTGTGAAAACATTCTATCAAATCAGCAGTGAAGCAAATCCTTTTTTCATGTCCAATACCACTGCTATAGTTGTATATAGTTAACTCACCAACACAACATGTTTACATGTAAAGACAAGTTGGTGTTTTGTGAGAGAATTTTTTTTTGATAGACATTATATCAAAGAAAGAGGAAAACATCGTTGGTATAGTAGTGTGTTAAGCACTCCACATCACTAAATAGTAAGCAACTGTAATGGCATGATAATTCTATGAGTCAACATTCATTTTTGTCTTTGTTTTTTATTATTGTAACCAAACCATCATTCTGTTCCTAATTGTACTTTGGCTGCAGTCTGATAGATGACATATAGTGTACTACATGTGGCTTATAGGAATCTGATTGAGTCCCTTTTTACTATAAAGATATCCTCAAAATGAAAATGTCTGAGGCCTCCTCTGGCCAGAGATGAGGGCAGCGAACAAGCCAGTCTGCTTTGATGGCATTCAAACTCGGCAGTCCTCAGAGGCACTATAGTCAAAACCGAGCAGCTGAGGTGATGTGTCAGATGGCAGAGAGAGGGTAAAGGGCACAGAGTTTAGATTGAGCATAATATCTTTTGTAAGATTTATGAGTATCAGATAAGGCTGATAGCCATCTGCAGCGACGCTTACTTTCCTAAGCCTGCCAGTGCTCATCTACTGCCAAAGCACACAAAATGATACATTCCGTAATGTGTCTGCTGTCTGGCAAGTGAGAGAGAGACAGCATATGTGAGGTGGTCACAATATGGACCTTTTTATAAATCTGTTTCTGCTCTATGGTCTAAAAACAACTTTTGCTTCTTTATGTTCTTCCACACATTTCTACTTTCAGGTGTGTGTGTATGTACTGTATGCGTGTGTGTGTGTTTGTCCTAAGAGAGACAAGCAAACAACTTCATCATCCCACAGGCCTGGTAGTGGTACAGGAAGCCGGCCTTGATAGCATTTTAATCACAACTAATAGTGGAGTTACTAATCAGATAGGGACTCTGTGAAAATAGGCCTCCATAGTAACACACACAGTCACACGCAGTCACACACATTACATCCTGCATCACAAGTGTCATTAGTGTGACAGTAACAATAACAATAACAAGCGCATGCAGTTACATCATGAAGTAGTTGGCCTGCATCAGTGGGTGGAGCTCTGTGTCTCCGTGTGCGTCTGCGCTCTGCTGGACGGAGCTGCCATGACTTAGAGTGTACAGCCAGGCATTGCTCCTCTTCTCTCAGAACCTTTTTAGTGTCTAAATATAGTCAGAGACATTGATAAATGTCCATGTGGCATTTTACCTCAGCTGAGAAGCTGGACCAAGTTAAATAAAGACTAAAAGACTTGGGCTATCTGGCATGTCTCTTGATGTCCAAATCAACCAGCAAGTGAACTTTCCGCCTCAGTAAAATTTATCCCAAGCGTACAGTTTCTGTTTTTGACATTTCCAACATCGGCATTGCAGGTTTTGTTTTCAGTTCCAAATAATAGCGTGCGGTTAATTACATATAATTTTTGGCGGCACAAAATCCTCCACTAACACCTAATCGTGTTCTTAATCCCCTTTGAGCTTTGTGTCTGCTCGGCACATTGTTTTGATGTAGACAAAGTAACATAATATGGGAACAAAAAATGCGGGGAATGTTTTTGATGGGCTGTTTTTGAAATATTCAATTTAGTTGCTGCTTCTTTGGAGCAATTAAAAATGTTTAAACTTTTAAAGGTTTGTTTGTTTGTCATTTAATAGTTTGATGAAAAGTAGAAAAAATCCTCAACCTGTTAATAAATAGTATTAGTTTATGAACTCCATGAGTGAAGTGCTCAACGTATTATTTTGTTGCGCCTGGACTATTTTTGTCCGGCTTTAACCCTCACCTGGTACCTGACCACATGATATCCCTGTCTGTGCATGTTGACGTGGTAGTGAAACAGCAGGGGGAATGGTGGGAAAGTAAATTATCACTGATAGGGATAAACCACCGCTTTGATCTGTCTGTTCAGTCTAGGCCCAAACAAGTTTCCAACCATACAAAAGCTTTGATGCTATTTTTGTAGTGGAGTTGGATTTGAGGGCCATATAATCTGAACACTGGGTATTAGATTCACATAAAACTATACAAGTTGGAATCCTTGAGGTTTTTTAGGATGGATACGGTTGGAAATGGTACAGAGCTCAGAGGCAAGGGCTTTACAAGAGGGCATTTAACTTATACAGTCTTAGACACTTTCTTCACTCTTTTGTCTAAAAAATGGTTTTCATTGGTCTGCTTTGGAAAACTGCAGCAATTGTTTTTGACAAATTTGCTAGGTCAGATTGTCAGTGCTTTTGTTGAGTTCACTGGAAAGTAGCACAGCCGTTTTACCGTAGGTATAGGCCCATAATCATTCTGTAAAACTATGTCTGAACTTGAAAGGCAAGAACACAAGGATTATGGACCACTGCAAGCATAGATGCTGATCACATGGCTGTTGGTGCTTGAACACCCAAGGGGAAGGTCTATGTGACGATTAATACCACTGTATGTTAATATGTGTAGGTATTTTTTGCTTAGGAATGGCTATTTGTTGTGCTTTTATACATGGAAGAGACTTAATGGTATATTGGGAAAAAATATATACAACCGCTGTCCTCTCAAGACTGTATACTGATGTGATTTTAGCTTGTTATGTATTCTTTGTTGTTCCTTTACCCATCCTCCTACCACTTTTTGTTGAAATCCACCCAACAGTTTTTGTGGACTCTACTAAAAAACAACCAATCAACCAACCAACCAGAAAACCGGCTGGCCAAGGATCAAAACATAGCTTCTTTGTTGAAGGTCAATGAAGCCATCTCTGGTGGTGTTCAGTTAATGTCACCATGTATGGAGGAAAACATAAAATGATTCCTAAAAGGCCCCATTGCCATTGTTTTCTTTTCAAATATATTACTAAACGTGAACACATTACCAACAGCACTTTTAAATTTTGTGTTTACCTGAATGGAATACATTTATATTGCAGCTTTTTCTCAGAGAGTGAGAAGACTGTCTCAAACACAAACACATACACACAACACGGGAGTGAGTGAGTCTCAAACAAAATACATACTGCAAACTGCATAGACATATGATGCATATGTAATTCTAAGGATATGGGCATCTCATCACTCATAAAACGCTACAGTTTTCCTCAGGAGCACTAGGTCCCAAAATTCCATTACAAATACGTCTCTCACTATTTTCCTGGTCAGCCACAACATTAAAACCACTGACAAGTGAAGTGGATAACTTCTGTAGTCATTATGATGCAGCGGTTTGGTGGGAAACATTGCATCATCAACTCATTGCAACACCACTTGCAAAAGTAATGTGCCCTGTACAGACCTCATATGCCATTCAGGAATGGCTTGAGGAGCATGACGGAGAGCCGAAGCCGTTAGTCTGCCCTTCAAACTCCTCAGAATCTGATCTAGTTAGACATTTATGGGATGTGACAGAACCATAGACAGAACAGTATCTCCATCCCCCAACCTCACAAGACCTAAGAGATCGACTGCTAATGCCCTAATGCCACGTACTGCAGGGTTTTCTTTAGGCCTCAGACACACGCCAACACAACGTATTTACTTATTACTCTCACTTGAGTGCTCGATATTACTGTTATTACTGAAAATGGCACTGGTGTTGTCAGCCTTTGACCTGTTGTCCATGGAAGTAGAAAGGAAGAGCTTGTATAAAAGATTAAGAAGAAACGTGACTAAATGGGTGAAAACATGGATTGTAAAGGCTAAAGGAGCTCTGCCTTTTCAATACGTCTGTTTCTGTTCTTGTACTGTCATTTGCTAAGCTGAATAGCCAATTAGAGAGGCCTCTTACGCCTGCCCCAACGCTGATTCAACATTAAAAACAAGAAAAAAAAAAGAATGCCACAGAGGAAACAAAATATTGAATGTGCTGGACACACCAAAAAGACAATCGTGGGAGATGTTCCAGGTGGCTGATCGTCAGTTTGGTGTATCCAAAGCCCTTAGATGTCCCTTTTCATGATGTGACAGGTCATAGCTGTTTTGGTCTCATGCAGTTGGCCTTTACTAATATCAGATAGGTGGTTTAAATGTTATGGCTGATTGGTCTAATCATTAATTGCACAACCACCTACTCTACTCAGATACTCTAGAACAAACAGGGAGGGAGAGAGATGGCGCATGAATAAAAGAGAACAATAAGAGAGAGGAATCCCTGAGGAATAAAGCAGTAAAAGCACAAACAGTACACCACTAACGGGTAGACTCTCCTCATGCTCAATAACCCCTCTAGATGTTAATTTACCATTGAATCCCTGAGGAATAATGCAGTAAAAGCACAAACAGTACATTCTGCACTACAGAAATTCCACCACTAACGGGTAGACTCTCCTCATGCTCAATAACCCCTCTAGATGTTAATTTACCATTCACATGATTCATCATTGCTGTGTGTCACACTGCTTACATCCTTCATATAGCACAGGCTGCGGTCCAAACGGGATATGTGGGGGAGAAATGGCTCAAGGACTGTTGAAAACACACAGAAAGATAAGGATAAGACAGTTTGGTTAGTTTTGGCTGATAGAGAATCCCTTGGAAGTCAGTTCCCAGTAATTCACAATATCTTCCTGTATGTTAATTATTTCAAGGACCATATAATTTCTGAGGAAGTCCTCCGAGTGGGAAAATATACAATACTCTATTTTCCCACCTTCTATTAATTCATTTCTTTATATATTTTTGTACGTAAATATTTCCTAAACCGAGACAACAAAAGTACTGCCCACTTGTGCCAATACAATGAAAAAGGATCTGTACACAGTATAACTACATACCAGTGTTTATGTTTGAAAGCACTCAGACCAAATCTGTGGTGAGCAGGGAGGAAAGGAGGAACCATTAGAAACACAGTCTTATATTATTATACACATCATGACAAACTTAATGAGTACAATGAAGCGACATGACATATTCAGCAGTGAAGGTTCTAGAGCAGCCAGAGCTTATACAGGTGCTTAATAGAATGTGGGTTAGGGTTAGGGTTAGGGTTAGGGTTAAGACTGCCTTTGCTTTGTAGCACTGGAATGCAAAGTTAATATAAACTATGTCTTAGTGGCAGTCATACCTGTAGGTCATTGGTGTTTGTCTGTAAATCTTCAACAGTGTGTGTGTGTTTGGACTTAATAAGATCCAGCAGACCCTGGGGTAGACAGAAGCGAGGCAGGAATTCAGAGCTGCACAGATAGAGCTGAGGGGCTCCAATTCACAAGCAGGTGGACAGGTAGCTACAGAGGCTTCATTGTCCACGGCTTAATCAGTCAGGCAGGTGTGCCGCTCAGCATTCGCCCTCACCCCAGTAGCACAACACACTCCCCGACTCCTCCCAGCCATCGCTCCTCTCATGCACTCTTATTACTGCAGCTCAGTCAGCTCAGCCTGCAGTCATTGTCAGAAATATTAAGTTTGTTTTAATATTGATGGATTAGAAAATAATAGTTGATACTGCTGGAAAGCTTGTTACAGCTAGAGTATCACTTTAATACAGCCTCAGTCATGGAAATATATGAACCAGTGTCAAACGCATTCTTCTTTTCAATTACTCACAAATGAATGTGAAGTAAAATTTTCTGTTGCTGAATTTATGCAGCCATGAAAGTGAAAAGGATTTGCTTTAAAATGGCAGGAGATGAGGGAAAAGTAATGATGAAAAACTCACAATTATTAATGCCGAAGTAGAAAGAGAAATGGTGTGCAGTGAATAGAGTTGCAGTTACATTGCGCTGTAAGCAGGCACTTCTGCCAGGCCTGGTCCCCATTGATAAATCTGTCAGCGGTGTGGCCTGGCTACACTGATCCAGGTTACCGTAGGACTTGACTGTGCTGCTCTCAAGCTGGCTTGGACCGTATCCAGAACTTCATACTATATCCTGGCCCGGCTCCAAGCCTCTGGTCTGTCCTTATGCTGCCTCAGCCCAAATCTTGCCACTAACAGTCGGACGTCCAGCTGGCACTGTGCCTGCAGATCTAAGTCTCATTCTGTGCAGCTTCAGCTTCTGCTCTATAGTAGAAGCTGCTCTTCTTGACTTAAACATTGGTTGATTTTAATGGAAAATTTGTAAGATTATTCCACACTAACACATTGATTCAGGGAGTTGCAAGAATTAAGATTCCCTTTCCAGTTCCTACTTTACTAACATTTAGCCAGCGCCTGCCCAAATTTACAACTAAGGGAAGAGTTAGACGTGCTACAGGAAGAGGAAGAGAGGAAGAAATATTGTAACCATGTAATATAATTCAACTTGCTCTCTTCAGCATTTTTTAGGTGTGCTAGAAGCTGTTGCATGTCCTTAACACCACATTTAGAGACAAAGCAGTATTTTGTCTTAGGGACTCTAAATTTTGAGATCCATTGGTCAGAGTCTGGTATGCCTCTGATTTAACCTGCGGTGAGGTCCTGGACTGACAGCTGTCCCCGCAGCCACAAGGCCACTGTGTGGTGCAGCGCATTGTGTTCTAGTGGCTTGCACATCTTGGTCCTCACATCACAGATTTAACAGCAGTGCTGCTATTTGTCTTGCCATGGCTGCATTCACACTGTATTTTGGATCAGAAAATGCTTTGTGGTCATTTTAATTTTTCTTTTGTCTTATCCAGTAGTGACGCAAGGGATATGTAATGCTCCTATCTCAGCCCAGTGCTGTATGTATGTGGATGTTGTACATGTCCACGGCCCATTTGTGGTGTATAAATATCTATTATCTATCGGAGAATACAGCATAGTAATCACATGTAAATCTGACAGGAGGCAGACAACTCTGAATGTTCATCCTACTTGAACACAGCTTTCTTTTTACCTCCACCACCTTGTCTGCAGGTCACTCGTTTAATTAAAATTGTGATTTTTGTGATCAACAGCCATAAGCTGTTTGAGCCCAGACCAAGGAACTGAAAATGTGTGCTCTGTCATCCCCTTTGGCGTGTCAGCTTTATCTTACACTACAAGCGAATTGTCACAGATTGCAGCAGGCTTAGAGGAACTGTACCAACACCAAGCTGACAGTAAGCAGCAAGTGTGTCTATTCTGTTTAAGGTAAATATGACAAGAATTTGAAGGCTTCTCCCATCTGCTATTGTTGGGCTGCAATTACTTTTTGACTGTTATCTCAGCTAGTAGTGAAGCTAGTGGCATTGCAGCTAAGTTCAGTCTGCCCATCGTGACTTTGGAACACAAGGACAACTCACAGCTGACGAACACAAGTCCTAATATTCCTGGGAGAACTTTTGCCTGGTGGCAGACCAACAAGCATCGTGAGAGTGAAGTTTGCATGTCAGTGGGGCATTATTCAGTGTTTACTTAGTCATTTTGAATTCAAGAACAAAAGTTATGCAAAGGTTTTCTATTTAAAATGAGTTGTTTTGTGCTGCTCTACATTTGCTTGCAGAGATTTTAACAGTATAAACTATAAAATCTGAAACACCTACAGGGGAACATGTTTTTTGTAATTATACAGGCCTGTTGGTACTGACAGTATTGACAGGGCAAGACAATTTGACAGTTTTGTTGACCTGTGAACTTCGTAGGGTCACCGAGCCCAAGCATGACATATTCTCCTGGAGACACCAGCTCTAACAGATGTGAGACACTATCCAAAGGTACCTGTTAATCTCTGAGTATCAATCACTGCATTTAATGATCTGTGGCTGTTGCCATTCCGCTTCAAGCTGTGAGTAACTGTTCAGTAATTGCAATACTCTTCTTCCAGATCACTAATATATAACAAATCTGTCAGTGCATGTCAGAGGAGGTTATAATTGAATTGGTATAATTCCCGTCTGTATCGAGGGTAAATTGTTTGTTTTTATAAGCATTTTCACATTTGTCTGTGTAGAAAACAAACACGACATTGTAAGTAGGATAATACAAAGCACCACCTTGCTCAGCAAATAAAAGACTAATACTGTGGGATCATCGCTGAACTCGGTCACACGTCACACCTTCAGGGCTTCACCAAGTTCTTCCTGGGTAAAATTCTATAAGTGTTTTTAGTGTGTTTTTGCTGGAGGACATTGTTGGTATATAGCCATACACTACATACATTTTAGCTTTAATGCAGGGAATTCAGATGTCAGCATGGGATGTAGAGTTTGTTTAAACTCTACATGTCACGAAACATGTGTCTAAAATACAAGAATATGGGTTGGACACAGATGCAGGCACTGGAGGTCGGGCTGAAATACAAAAAGACTCAAAAATTGAAACAATCATTCAGAGATCCAGGTAACAACTCTGTGACTAACACTGGGAAAGCTGAAGACAAAACACAGGAATCTCTACAATGAAGTCGCGGTACTGTAGGTAACACAAAGGACTTGCGAAGAACAAGTGAGCGGAAGGTTGACAAGACAAAGGTGAAACAAATGAGGGTAATATTAAGAGGCGGGAATAGAGCAAAGACAGGAACAGTAACATAGAACAAGGCACAAAAGGAGAAAACCTCCAAAATAAAAAGAAGCAACAACCACAAAACTAAAACCATGATACCCCACGCATGCCATATTCTTTTCATTATAGCTGTTTTGGAAAATGACTAACATTATTTTTATGACATCATCTCGGTTATTATTATTCTATGTTGGAATGTCTCTTGCAGAGCCACAGTTATTTTTAAAGACTGTGAAGTACTTCTCATGCTATAAGATCCCGATGTATAAAATTTATTGATTAGTATAAGCTTCACGTACACAGCCAGCATATCAAATTTCATATGTGTACATGAACATATAATATGTTTATATAATTATGTGTACATGCATGTAAGTAACACCGTACACAATATTTATAAAGGTATCCCCGGTTAACCCATTGTTATCCAAGGTAGTCACATACAGATGTTTTACGATGTGTCCCTCGTGTCTTATCCTGATGTGCATTGAATGCTATACTTCAGGGCTGCCAGCAGACCACTAAATCATCCCTGACTTACAACACACAGTTTGATTAGCATGACTGACACACTAAGCTTTTGGTGTAGCATTTCTGGGCATCCTTATCATGAGTCACACAATCTATGTTACCTTTGTTTATCCACAAAAAACAGCTGGCTAGGTTTTGGAAGCGATTGGTGAGTTTTTGGTTCTGCACAAAATCTGCTTGGTTGACCTAATTAAATGACTGCTGACATTTGGTCAAACTCTGGTGTCCAGGGTGAAAGTTGTGTGTGGAACGCATGTTGTGCTACATCGTCTGTTTAACCTGTCTGATACTGATGCGAAAGGCTTTGCAGGCACATTAAACCCCAGGTGCCTCTCTTATATATGGAGAAAGTGACTTTATGCCGTTGGATGTGACAGGGCCATGGCAAGATGTTGAGCTGAGCTGTGAATGAGAACAGGCTGCATTGTCTTTCTACTCTACCTTTACAAATAGGATCATTGAAATCACATTAGACCTTTGCATGACCCTTCCACAGATGGATTTCCAGTTTTGAAAATACAAAGCATATTGGTGAAGTGTAGAGGAACAATGGGTGCTAAAGCCATCACTATGAGTCACCATGCTCTTGATGGAAGTGAAAGGACTCCTGAAGTTTTCCTACTGAACTGCAACACTCATAGCTGTTATGTTTGAGCATATTTTAAGTTGACTTTGGATATATTTAAATGAGTGACAATATATTTAGCATCCCTTTCTTCAATCTAAATATTTATTTCGGCTCTCTGCTCATCCTGTGTTGTGCGCATAAATGTATGTGAGCTTTGCTGTTCTTCATGTGTCTGCGGTATTCTGCAGTTTTAGCTTGTATGTTTCTGCTGATATTTGTAGACAGCTGTTGTTATTTGTGCCGCGTTTTGAAATTTCAAAGTTAATTTTGACTCATAGGACCTATTGTTAAGGTTATTGCCAGAGGTTCGATTACAACTATGTCAGTGTTTGGCCATTTTGTGGCTGCCAACCCATTATCATGGCACAGTAGAGCTCAGTTATATGGGGCTTTAAAGCCAGAATGGAATAAAAAAAAAGATGTTTTCACCATGCCTTCATTTTTTTAATATCATAATGTATACTAACTTAAGTTTTTAAGTTTTTTTTCCAACAATGGATCCATTTCATGATTCATGATCTTGTGATCATTGAACTGCAAATGAAAGCAAATGTTGGACATCATCCAAGAACTTACTTGTCATACTTTGCCTTGTGTATGAAAGAACGTATTACAATTAATAACTGGAACTGCACTGCAATCAGTGGTTTTTCTGACGTTTTATTATATGATTTGGAAGATACTGAAGAGCCAAGCTCTCCAGCTGCTGGTTCCAGCTCCGTCACAGTAACGGATATGATTATTTTACTTGTTCTTCTTGAGTCTGGACCAAAAACATATGTTTTATGAATTGTGAATGAATTAACTGATGGTGGTGATGGTGGGGGCTGCTGACCCACCACACCTGCTGGGCTCTGTATATGTATTACTGGGGAGGGCTGTAACCTCTTTCTTGCCTTACCCAGTCTCTCCTCACTTCTTCCATTAGCTCAGTTTAGTTATCATAAAATCATTTATTTAAAAAGAAAAATGTATATACTGTATAAAATTGTTTTTTCTGGCATAGCAAGTCTGCCGGATACATTTATTTCATTTATTCTTGTTCTTCTTGGTCAGATTACATCCATGAGTGACGCTGGAAATGGTTTGAGCAATGCTTAAATGCATCCCCACTTGGTTTTTTAACAAGGTTAGGCATTGACTGTAATGAAATGATTTCCGCCAATAGATATGGCCCATTGTACATGCTGTTCTTGGAAATACTGTAGGCTTAAATTCCAACAAACTTTTTGGAACAGATGGTCTTTTTTAAATTGCAAATGTATTTTTGATACTGAAGCAAATTTAGAAAATTTCCTATGTTGAAGTTGAGAATCTCTTATCAAAAGGAGCAACCAAGGAACCATTCAAGAGATCTGAAATTTGTCTTTTGTCATTCAGAAAATGAAGTTAAAGAAATTAAAATAAAAAAATAAACCAAGCATTAAAGGTTTTGTCTTTAGATGTGGCCATTTCACATGTTCATCCCACACATTTCTATCAGACCTGCCACATTTGATTACTCAATGGTTTGGAAGCTAATTGTGCAATTCATTTAGGGATAACATGTGGCTACTGCTGATCTTCAACTCTTACTGTGCAGAGCCGATATGACCAAATATTCCAATTTATGGCTTAAATCTAACATCCTCATCGAGGCCTTTGGGGAAGCGTATTCACGGTTCTGTGCAGAGGTCAGATTTCAGCCTTTATTGGTGAGCTAAAGAAAACACACTGAAGAATGTTTCAGGTCTGAATGATTGTCAGCTCTTACAGCAGTGTGAAGACAAAACAGGAAGCCCCCTGGAGTTTTTTATTAGCAGGAATTACTAACAGTCCCACAGACCTTCTCTTATAAAACATTCTATATAACCTTACTGGATCCTCTGTTCTGCGTAGTTGGTGTGCGATCATCACCAGCACTCTGTGGTTTAACTCTTTATATGTATGGGGCCCTTTGCTACTGTTGTCTTGGATTCTGAAGTGATGTTTAGTCCTCTGATAACTACTGTATTGTGCTGATTACTATTTTGCCAGTCTGCCTCAGTGGAGGTGTTACTTCACAGATTGTGTTTTGGCAGAAGTTATTGATTCCTCTGTGCAGAGAAATGGCTCCCTGGCATTGTCTGGTGTTAGAATCCATTCAGCTGAGTTATAGGTGAAGAAAAACAAGCTCAACCTGGGCATGCTTCACTTTACCACAGCTGGAGGGGCCAAGACTCAGCATATGGACATGGCCTATAGTGCAGCCTGGCACTAATGGTGAGTTAATAGGGCCATTACCATGACATTTAAGCCCAAAGATGGGATATCAAGCAGCAGGATGAGCTTAAGTTGCCAGTATGTCTCTGCTATCCCTTAATTTTCTTCGTGTTCAAGACTATTATGATTTAATAGAGATGACTGGAAAGTGTTTCCCCCCGTACAGCCAACGAAGTAGCTGTTCCGGGAAATCAGGGGAAATTATTTCCTTAATAAATGTTGACTTGTATATTTCTTGAGCTAATGCACACAAGTTTCTGCCAAATTTTCCAATAGCATGCCATGACCTGTGTTACTTTGTGATGTCTGAGTTAAAGCTGAGATAAAGGATTCTGGAGATATTTGAATTGATGAGTCTCATTCTCAGATGGCCAAAGACTGACTCAACAAATAACACTTCCCCAGAAAGCTCACCCCAACTTTAAAATCAGTTCCATCCAAATCTAAAGAGAAGTGTAAAATCCTATATTTCCTTTGAGTATATTTACATCTGTCGAGCTCTTGTCAGGAACATTGTTCCTTTTATCAAACAGAATGGAGTTCATTATTCAACAATCAGATCTTCTCATTTTTATTGTTTAATTATGGTCAGTAATCAAATTCACAGTCATTTGTGGAAGTTTAACTCTGGGTATGTGGAAGGTAAATATTTAAAGTGATAACAGGTAGTCTGCTGTCTCTGCTTGTATTTCATACTTGTATTTCACTGGTGGTGGAGCCAAGACACACACACACATCAGCAACCCTGCCTGACAGAATAAGAACTACATCCAGATCTCAATACACTACCAGGATTGCCATTCTTCTGTAAAATCACGAAACGTTATGTAATTAAGATTTATATTTTCCAGTTCTGGAGAGTTTATGAAATGATATCCAATGTAATAATTAGCCATTAAAACTTAATTCTCTTTCTGAGTGCTGTTCAATAACACAGGGATGCTTTTCGTATTTTGAAGCAGTCTTCACCTGCTGCTTAAAGAAAACACTGTTGGTTTTTATTGATAGAAGTAAAATAACTTAAAAAAATATTATGTTTATTAAGTTAAATATAATAATACCAGTGATGGAATGTACCTGCATTTTCTCAAGTACTATAAATTTATACTTTATTGTAGTATTTTTTTTTAAAATTATTTTCTGTTTTATTGAGTCTAATAATTGGCATGAATGATAAGCATTCAACTAATAGTATATAATATAGTGCATATATGTATTAGAGATTCACCGATATATTGGTATTGGCTATAGATTGGTTGATAAATAAAGTGGCATTAGCCAATACCAGTGGCTGAAGATAATCTGTTGTTTCTCATTAATGTCGGACTGGCTACATCTGCTGTCTGATACCGGGTCTAAACCTGCTCCAGTAAAAATCAAGTCTTTTAGTTTGTTATCATTTCCCCGTGTTTTTATGTACTACAACACACATCATCATTTAACTAATCATTCGGTGTCATGGCTGAGGATTTCGGCTTTCATTCTGCAATCCACCAATGACAGTCTCCAAAAAACTGATTTAGACAGTGCATGTCTTCTACGTAGATAACCTATCTACCTAATGTCTTGTGCAGGTGAGGCTTAAAGTTGTAGAAGATCAGTTATTTTTCATACAGAGGGTTTCTTTATTTACTTCACACAAATGGGTGAAGTAAGTTCTATCAGTTATCGGACAAATTATCTGGCCCAGAATTTCCACTTCAGTACAGTCTAAAGATAAATGTAAATATACTTTAACATGTTCTTTGTAATTTAAGTACATTTGTTGCCAGAGGTATTGTCAGACGTACTTTTAACATGAAACGGCTTACCAGAGTAATGTTTTTCCATGATATCTTTACTGTTGCTTAAGTATGATAGTTAGCTACTTTTTACAACACTGTGTATAGCACATACAACAGATGAAGGCCTTCTTGCTAACATAGTTTTCAGTGGATGCTGTGAGTAGGTGGTGACATACTATGTTATTAGGCTCAAGGGCATGCTTGTTATTTTTGACAGGATCAATCACAGTGTTACTGAGGCCTTACTGATGGCTTTTATATAGTGCAGACAGGTCCCCCTGGTTTTGACAAGATCCCTGAGCACTAGCCCTGAAGTTGTCAGTTCACCCCCTCTTGAGCCATGGACCTCTGAGATGGAGACAAGAAGGCCTCACAGGCTGCTAGAATTGAAAGAAAAGGGATGGATTTGTCTTTCAAATAGCTCAGTGTATTTCTACATGTTGGTGAAATAAACTATGTGCAAAGACAGCCATCCGATTCTGGGAGGTGCTGTGCATCAGTAAATATATGCCATGACTTCATATAAATGAAATTGTGCTAGTATACACAGTGCATTACAGAAAATCCCATGAGTGACTGCTTAACCAGCCTTCACCCGACACATGGTAACAAGTGATAAAGTATATCCTCTGCTTGTAGCAATGTTTTCCGTCACAGTCTGTTCTTTGGCAGTATTTTTCTCCCTCCTTCCACATTTCCTCATATAATTTTTCAGCGGTAGTAATAACACAAACAGTGCAAGTTAACACTGCACCATTAGGGAATTACTTCAGTGTAACTCAAAATTTGACGCCTGTAACAACCTGGATGTCGACGTAAATTTCAGTGGTGCTTATATGTTTCAACTTTGAAGGATGAAATGACTCAAATAAACACTGAATTCAGTGAATGGCATTAATCACCTTTATCAAACATGGACATGCACAGCTGAAATGTGCCTCTCAGTTCCAAAAAGGAACCTGACAGTCCATGGTTATTAGTTCGTTGATCAACATCTAAACCAATCTGCTGTCAAAATTTTATCCTGGAGGTGGTAGGTAGGCGTTGATGACAGTAACACATCATTAAGGACTACAACTGGACGATTAATCTAGTCTGATGCACTATCGAGATGCCTTGCTTGTCCTGTGGCGACAGGTCACATGCTGGCATTGTGCTATGACACACTGACTGCATTTAGAGGCTCTTAAATCACCTTAATTACAGCCTACGTGCAGTGGCACGACATGACCAAATCGCTGCTCTCATTCTGTTTGGATGAGCTAATGCAGTGTGATGACGTGATTAAACTGAGGAAATGAGGATTTTCTTGCCAAATTTCCACTATTTTTATTTTTGCACCGCATACCTGTAACAAATTTGGCAGACAATAAATTGAAAGATAAGATCAGGTAGCTTCTTCTGCAACTGTGTGGAGTATAAGTACATACAGAATTATTCTTATGTGAACGCATGCAGAAACACACACAATAATTGCCCAGGCCCGTGGCTGATTATAGTATTCTAAATGTGGCAGAGGCGGTAGTTGTCAGTCTTTGTCTTGTTTTCAGGTAGCGGTATCGCTGGAGTTGTGGGTGGGCTTGCAAGATTTTCATGCTTGGCAGATGGTAATTTGGGGTTGAGTCTGTGGTTAGTATTGGGGTGATGATATAAGTTATGGCTGCTGTTGGTCTGAATAGGCAGAAGTAAGAAGAAAGGAATTGAAGCTCAGGCCCTTTCTTTCTGTCCGTCTGTTTGTGGGTTCTTGAAAGGAAAAGGGAAAATGAGAAGCACATAGAACAAATAATAGCAAATAGTAATTAACAGAGAGCAAAACAGAGGGGTGGGAGTGCAGCAATCAGGGAGAGGCGGTGTGTTGAAGTTAAACAAAACTAGTGTCTATCCTGAGGAAGTGGCTGTTGCCAAAGACAGGGATATCAGTGCAGTTCCTGACGATCTGTGAGGACGTGCAATTACATGTGTACCCTGTTTGTGCTTTCTGCCTGCTTATAAGCGTTTCTGTTTGACGATATGGCTGTCGTTCAACACTCCCCCAGCCTTTCAGCATGCAGCCATGGCTCATTTTAACTCCTTGCGCCTCCTTGTTGCATTGCATTGTGCATTCTGCTCAGCCCTCCACTTTCTAACACTCTACGTTTACTGCTCATCCACTCGAAGCCCCCAAGGGTGTTTCCCTTTGCTCTGGTTGAGGAGGGTGGGTGCAAGCAAGGAAAACTTTATGGATTTCAGATAACATCGCCTTGCTTGAGTAATAGTGGTTCAGGGTCTACGGGGTCATGTTGGTGTGTGCATACATGCACGTGTGTGAGAGAAAGGCCGTGTTTTGCTGTCTTCTTCTAAAGGCAGTTTTGCCTCATCACTTTCACCAAAGTGTTCACTCATGCAGGGAATATTGAGTGTTAATTGTTATCTAAATGAGCAAATACCAAAAGGTTATGGTCTAGAGCAGGTCTAGACCATAACATGTCAATGGACTGATAATGCAAATTGTCATGAGGGAGCTTTTGTCACTTTAGAAATAAAATGGAACTTTTTAATGCATGCTTTTGGTTTGTGATTCATTATGCATGCATGAGTGTATGCACACAGATACTTGGACTTTGCGGGTGTGCAAAGTTGTATTAGCTTTGCCCGAATGACACACAGAGTTGATGATTGGATCGAATACTGCAGCCACCCAAACAAACCTTGCCCAGTGTAGCTGCTCGGGGCACGACGCACTCAGAGATTACACATTAGTGTGAGTGTGTTTGCGGGTTGTTGTTGCACTTCCACCTCGGTCTACATTTGTCTAGACTCTCTAAAAGCCCCATTATGGAGTGGCTAATCAACACAGCTGATGAAGCGGCGGAAATAAAAGAGAACAGGGAGCATAAAGGTCACAGAGGAGATTTAAAAACGAAAAACCAAAGTCCTGAAAAGTGAGAGCTGTGGAGAGGCCTGCGGAGCATGCAACAACTCGCTGCGTATGTGCTGAAGATTATCTGCCTTGAAATGATTAGCGACTTCCCTGAAGATATTTAAATCTGGATCAGTTTGGTTTGGGTATGATGTGAGTGGTGACACAAGCAAGATGGTTGCATAAGATATGACTTTGAAACAACCAGCACAAATATTTTACAACGGAATTTAAGTGCTTTGGCTTTCTCGGCGTGATGATTATGCCCTCGGCCAGCTGCCAGTCAGTATTGACTCCTTTCTGCTCACTTCTTTGTTTTTGGAGCTGTAAGACTGACTTCAAGCAAGTCTTGGAGGACTTTCAAACATAAGACCACATGCCTTACCAGGTGGATAAAAGGATTTTGCAAAAACCCCTTCTGATATCAATTAGGAATGTTGCATGTGTAATGTGTTTGTATGGATGCTATATGAAGAGCAAGAGTCTGCGTGTCTGAGTTTGCAACTATATAAGAGCTACCCAAGGTTTAAACTCTCTTTCAGTGTTTTTCCCCTTACTGCCTGTTGTGACTCATACACTTGGAGAGGATGATAGATAATGTCCCGTGTGTTTAGTAATTATGCAGTCCAAATTGTTGCTCCTTCAGAGAGAAGTCACACACCAACTCATTTCTTGGTTGGCCTTTTTCTTGGCTGCATTTTTATGGGCACATACTTTTTCTTTGGCATCTGATAGCTGCAGTGATTTTAATGAGTGTATTTATTGTGCACCCTGAGAGTATTATCTGCTTTACTATTTTTCTGACACAGGCTCCCCATTTTAATCTCAGGAGCTGAGTGTAAAGAACATCACACACACCTGTTGAAGCACAAGTATGTCTTTGGCAGTGGTTATTCCAGAGAGATGGACAATAATACAGAGGGACTGACCAGTGACAAATAGGCAACATCAGTATTTTTTTTCTGGTCGGCGCCTGGCTGGAGCAGCAGTGCACTCTTGCTTCAAGTGAGTGTTTTTGGCTGTGTGGGTTGTGTGTTTGTGTCTGGACAACAGCAGGGCCCAGAGGCTTTGAGCGTGATAGCTAGGTTAACCAAAGCATAGCCAGAAGGCTTGAGTCTGGGTTTGTAGACTAGAGTGTTTTGATGGTTTGTGTTATCTGGACCGAGAAGCCAAAACCTCACGAGATGCATCCAGGGCTGTCAGGGGACTGACAGATGGATGTGCTGTGAGCCCTGTCTACTTGTGTCATGGTCACTTTAAAGGTGTTAGTGAACTCCAGAAGGCATAAAAACATTAGCAACTGCCCTCTTAGATTCCCATCTGTTTTTGCTCTTCGCAATAACCAGGAACACACGTAAACTGACATGCAGGGACGTGAATATGCACAGTAAGGCAAGGGCATCACACTGTTTAAAATAACAAGGTAAAATTAGGTGTGTGTGTGTGTGTGTGTGAATGTTTTCGGACCAATGATTGGCCAGTGCATCTGATTCTATTGTTCCAAAGCAGGTATTAATGCAGCAGAAAGATCATGGCCAGATCACACTGATGGAAAATCCGTAGGCCATTAACAGCCGGCAATTCTCCAGACAGTTGTGAGTCAGCGGTGGTTGAATCAGTGGTTAACAGTAACCGGTTCTGGTGAGTCAATATCTGACTTTGCCTGGGTGAGATTTAGTTCACTGTCTGATAAATTGCTTGGAAAAGTCTGTGAAGTTTGTGTGACTTGATACGTCCTTTTGTGTAAGTATATTTTTTCAAGTGATGGTGATGACCAGTGGACATTTGTTGTTTCGTATATTTGACTGAGAACGGCACAGATAGCAGATTCTATCCTCTGCTCTGGGTGAGAGAACAGCGGCAGGGTGGGACTGGAGAACTAGGTGAATGAGAATATGGGACATCTGGTTGTTTATTTACGCAAAGAGGAAGTAACAAAACAGTTTTCTTTCATCTGTTGGCTTTACTGCTTTATTTGTTCAATCGGCACTTCAATCCCTTATCTCATTTTTTTGTTCCGCTGTGTTATTGATTTTCTCATTACAGTTGGATCCCAAATAAACAAGCTGCACATACATAAGGAAACAGTACATAATGTCAGACGTCTTTTGGTGAGTCATTTCCCATTAGAGAAGACTCATGGATGGGAAATATTTTCTGGATTACTGATGTGAATGGGACATAACTACTGAGTCAGCAGCAGGTTGATGGTCAAATACTGTGAAGGTGTGTAGAGTTCACAGTGGCTAATTGGTGTAGCTTTAATGATCTTGAGTCACTTAACAAATCATGTCAGCTAGTTAGGTAAAGTTTTCCTCATTTAAAAGCAAGTCCTTACCCAAACATAAGGCACATTTTTAGTAGCCTCCAAAAACTTGGGAAATGCTCATACCAACTGTCTCTAAAAGAGAATAATGAGAAGGTTAAAGGAGTATTACGATATTTTTCAACTTAACCCTATTTCCCTATTTCCAAACATTAGTTTTATACATTATCTTTAGACACTGAGTGAAAAAACATGGGTGTTTCACAGTAGGTATCAACTCCATGTTACCAGACACTTTTAATAACATTTTAAGTGTTGTTAGTGACAAAAAGGCAATTTATTTCCCACGTTTTACTTGCCTCGTTGCTTTTGCATTATATAGCTTTGTTGAGGTAAACAGTCTTAGCGACAGAACTCCATTCTGGAGTTTGCAAAAAAAAGATGTATTTTATAAATTCTTAGACCCTAAATGACCAGGAAATTGGGCTTAGGTTTACAATATCCCACAGTTCTCCTTTAACTCCATTCTCAAGTATAGCGCTAGACGTGGATAACGTTGCTCTTTAGCTCAACGCTTATAGGCCGAACATTGATGAGGGGTCACATAGACAGTGGTTGGCTATGAATAGTCATAAGACGCTACAGTAAATTACTGGGCTACGAAATATTGGATTTGAACAGCAGTTTATACTATTTTTGAATGCCTGTATAGGAGTGCACGCACACGTGTGTGTCAGCCAATTGGGGCTGCACATGGATGTTTGTATAGGTCCCAGTGGGCATGCTGAGATGACTCAAATGTTTATTATTTTTATTGGTTTACCTCCTGCAATCTCAGCCTTTTTCCAAACTTGGTTCTCATCTCTTTTTTTTTTTTCTACTTTTCCACTGCCAGCCTTTTGACTTGTCATAGTAGGAACTATACAGTATTAACTGATGACATTGGAGAGAACTGCGTTTCATTCTTGGAGATATTTCAAGGTCCTGGCACTGTGTGAGGCAACTCACTGAGGCATTTAATGGAGTGAGCCATCATTAACAAAATGTGTTGCATATGTCCTTTTCCAGCCATGACAAGTCAAAATGTGTGTCTGCTAAAGGTCAAGGAAACCACCAGTGTTGGTACAGTAGGATCAGAATGGGGACATCATTTTGTTCACATGGCTGAAAAGCTTCCAAGCCTCTTTCATTACAAATAGCAGGAGAAATTTGGTGACAACTCCGCATGCAATTATTAGTATTTCAAAATAATTTTTCAAACATTTTAAAAAAAATGTAACAACCTCTGTTGCTGCATGTTCATTCATGAAAGGTTCTGCTGTTTGACTTGCCTGCTTTCACTGTCTCTCACGTTTTTGGTAAGGCAACATTTGAAAAATAATTCAGAGATGGAATCCGATGTGTTTGGGGCAATTTGTTTATCGGACTGAATGCTGTTCTGTCTTGGAAGGCATCAACTCCTTAACAAATGTGATGGCTTTGTGCTTGTGTTATAGGTGGCTGTGGAGATAACTTGTGTTCCCTCCTTATTGCCACAAGTGTTTGGCATATATTGCACAGTGCCTATGCTGCTAACATGTCCAAAGTATTCCTAAATAACAGATGTGTCTACATCTGGGCCGCTAGGGCAGTGGGGCTCGATTTGATTTGCAGAATATGTTTATATGCAGCTTTTTTTTTTTTTGTGGTCAAGGAAAACCAACAATAATTTCCTAAATCTAACTTTGCTTTTTTGTGATTAAAACTTAACTTAATGTCACTGCTCTTTCAGAAATAAACCTAATAAACCAAGTAACGTATGAGTATCAAAGTAAAGTTTCTTTTTATAATAAAGGTGACTTTAGTTTAGTTTATTCACAAATCTTGTCCAACTATTGAGAAAACGAAGAGTAATTTAGACATCTCTTAATTGACTGATTATCCAAAACATCTTTGCATGACATCAACTGAGTGGTAATCATCTTCAGCTGTTGCACAGCCTGTTGATTTTTTTGTAATTTTTTTGCTTGGTTTCCATATTTCGACGCTCAACTGCTGAGAGTCCTCCAGCTCTCACAGTCACTGTTTAGATTGAATGTAGCACTATTTGGCCTTCACAATGCAGCCTCTCACCAGCAGGGTTTCTGCCTGTCAGAATGTCGTGGTGGTCCCGAGGCATGAGCTTAATGGCCGTAAGTTGCAAGTGCTCAGCTGTGTGTATACTCAGACATAATGTACTCAGAATAACCCACGAACACACGAAGATGTGAGTTCAAATTCATATGTTAGACACTGCACATGTACAATAAAACAGCTGGTTACATTTGGATTTGTTGTTTGTTGTTGTTTCAGTGTGTTTCACCTTCCCCAGTAAAAATGGCTATGATTCATATGAAACTTTTGGTATGTGATAGCATATTTGGAACAGATGTTGAAGATCTTTTCAACATGAACAAAACCATTTCTTACCATGTTTGCTTGTATTTCTGAAAACATATTTAGAATACTGCACAGAATAATTCTCGGGTTGTACTTTAGTAATTAACTCTCCATACAGTACTGTTAAAAACACTAAACAGAAACTTGAATATGTCATTCCTGTTGGCTTTTTACAGCTATGATTTAGGTGTTATAAACTCTGATATTTATGGAAAACTATTCTGCATATGGTACTTCTTAAACATTTAAGCTTGACTTAAGGAACAGTATGTAGCATATGTCTTGTAGATGAACAAAACAAGGAACAATATTACCTTTATTTAGCCTTGACCCAGAACATTTCTAGCTTTACATGTGCTTTTAATACTTTTACAACAACACTTTC
>KV751367.1:1292973-1308174 GCA_001698575.1 Mola mola | reverse complement strand
GAGCCGTCAAACCTTACTGGTGGAGACTAAATTAATGTTATTTTTGTCAGTGTTTCCAAACCTCAGCTACATGAAATAAAACCCTACAATCTTCCTTATTTTCCAGTACCCTCTGTCATACTTCATATTACTATTTATGCCCGCTATGGATGCTTGTAATCTTTACTCCTAACTGAAATTTGGATGAAGAGTTTCCATTGTGTGTGCGTGTGTGTGTGTGTGTCTGAGAGAAACAGCACGATTCATCATGGCACTTATACTAACATTTCCCATCATTTCAGTTCCTTTGGGATCACTTAGAGCCTGTTCACATTTGGTATTAACATTCGTTCAGGGTGATCACAAGTGGACAGCTCTGAGTCCGTCAGTTTACAGCTGCCATTAACATTCGTCTCTATGTCTGTCTCAAGTGACCACTTGTTTTCGGCCCTCACTTCCCAACTCTGTGTAGTATATAGGGAAAGTTTAAAGATTCTCATTAAAGGGCGAATCCTTATGAATTTGATGTTCCACTAACTGTCCATTGAGTTGCACTGGCAAGACAAACTGAAATATCTAAATTATCTACAGTCTGTTAATGGATAAGTTCACCTTTATGTGAAGTTTAATAACAAAAACGCCCCGTGAGAATTGCTGCATCATCTCTTGATTTGATTGATTGAAACTGAAAGATTGTTTTGACCTTATGTGATGTAACTTGTCATTTTAAATGGTTTTAATTAACTATTTGATGCTTTTTAAAGATGCTGAGTTTTCATGATTGACAGCTTTGCCCTGCTCACAACTGAGTCAAATGTTTGTGTGGGTGGGAACTCGATATCGTGGCTCCACCCTTGTTCCACTGGCTGAACCCTGCTGCACAAAATCTGGCTCTGAAATTAGATAGTTTCCCTTTATTTTTGCACAATGGGTGACGTGGTGTCGATCTTTACATATGTCAATTGCTGAGACTTTGTAAGATGTCCCAGAGAGAGAATGGATTATCTTTAGAAAATGACAGACGATTATTGGGCATGAGCATGGGCCGATACCTTGTGGTCTGATTGCTGCATGTAGACTTGGCACGTGAGACATCTCATGTGACAGATTTGCTATTGTTGTAATAGCTAGAGTTGTCTGCACCAGCTCTGTGCAGCCTCAGCTGTGTCTCACAGGAAAATAGATTTATTTACGCTTCAAGACTATTTCATAATACTGTTTCATAAACACATATATACGCAAATGTGAAAGCCAATCAAAAGGCACCGGATAAATACACATTATGTAAGAAACCTTGTGCCATGATTTGCTCTGGAATTTTATTTAATTTTTTTCCTAATCTGGTAAGTCTCTCATTTTTATTAATACCACTTTTTTTGCTGATGCCTTCTGTACAGCACTTTGTGACTGCCTGTGAAAAGTTTTTTATAGATAAATATCATTATCTTCCTCTTCTGAGTGTGCTGTGTGTGTGCTGAGTGAGTGTGTTTAATTCCAAAAACTTTTTTCAAAATTGAGAAGATGCAAACTGTACATTTACTGCCACTAGACAATTTTACTGCAAACCATTACCTGTGCTGCAATCACCAGCACACACCTGTCTGCCCTGAGTGCAGCCCCTTGGCACTCTCTGTCTCTCTTTTGCTGAACCACACATAACTACAAACTGTGCTAGTCTTGTAAGATAATTACATGCATCAGTTCTGATGGAGAAATAGATCAGGAGTACTCACATGTCACATGTACTCTGCTGCTAAAACTTGAAACACGCAGACGGAGACCGAACCAATGTGTTGCAACTCCTTCACCATGGCGCTAATGGGATGTCTCTGGTCCACATGTGGGATCACACTGTTTGAGCATCTCATGAGAGCCAAGTTATGGCGCAGTGTTACATGCTATACATTGTTATGCAAAGCTTGGTTACATTTGAATATACAGATCTACATGCAATCACACACGAAAGAATGCATAAATATGTGACCAGTGGTCTGGTCATTGTACGTTTGGACCCATGAGATAAGTAGAGAAATGAAAATGTTGTAAGCAGGAATTGGAAAGACTGTTGGAGGCATTGAGGGATCACCCAGCAGGATGGGAAAACTGTGCCAGATTCTCAAAGGCTATTCTGTGACTCATAGTTCAAGGCTCCCGTGTCTGTAAACAGGATTTTTCTCATAATTTGAGCACTAAGTCACATTCTGAACTCTGCTCTGTGCTCTGTTATAATCTCCATCACTTTGATTCAAGTAGTTCTAATCTCCCCAAGAGGAGCGGTGAGACAGAAATGAAGCAAGAGTTGAGTCCTGAGACGAGGAGTACATTAGAAATAAGGAAGGCATGTTGTGGATGTGGCTCTTGATCAGGCTCATCCTGAGGACTCCTCACTCTTTCAACTCCCACAGGAGTGGGATGTGTTGCCAGAGTTGTTGCTTTTGTACGTCAAGGTCATTGTTAGGGTGTCAGCACTGCTCAGGTTTATCTTTTGATCAGGTTACAAGATGACTTAAGAGATGGACTGGATATACTCCCCACCTCTTGACCCTGTCTGTCATCTTTCTTCCTGCAAGTGCCTTTTATCACCTAACCTCACAGTTTTATTGCTATGTTATTTTTGTGAATTTAGGATGGGCTTTTGGTGGTTGAAACTACCAACTGGCCATGCACCTTGGATTTAGAATTTTGCCAATCTTTTCCTTCCATGCAATGAGTTCATGACCCCATAAGAGACTCCCAGCAGGTTTACCTTTTAACAGACACACGCGCTGCCCAAGAAGCATAGTGCATTCCTCGCATTCTGGAAAGACAGTGTCAACGCTATTAAAACCTTAAAGCAAAAGGTTTGTGTATGTGTGTGTTGCAGCTGGGAAGTCCATATTACACAATGTCACATGGAGCAGTCAGGGCTCCATGAGCTAACCTTCTCAGAATTATCTATTAAATACCTTCAGTACACCCTAGATTTATAGTCTAAGTTTAACAGTCCCTTAAACCAGACTTGAAACCACGTGGAGCGCAAACTCTAAAAGGATTCCTTTCTTTTGCCATACAGTGAGCTTTCTACCACACGCGCACACACACACTCATGATCACAGCTGCACACCAGAGCATGCGATTGAAGTAGAGCTATTCTAATAGAAAGGCATGTGTGTGTGCAACACACTTCAGAGAGGAGAGAAAAACAAGAGGAATATTTAGTGAGTTAAATAAACAGAAAGAAAAAACGAGAATTTGAAAGGAAAGGAAGGAAAAGAGAGAGTGCTTGGTTTAGTGATTGGCAGAGCCTCAAGAAAGCAAAGTGGTTTTGGGAAACCTTTAAAAGCTGTTGGAACGAATGGATGGAGAAGAAAGGAGGCGAATTTAAAGAAACAAAGAACAACAAAATAAGATGAAACTGTGCTGTGGTCATAAAGTTAACGTTTCAATCAAGTGAATTATCCTAACATATCCTCTCCTAAAGGCATTTTTTTTGCAGCCTGTCTCATCAGTCTGGGCAGGACTCGATTGTCACTCTATCCCTCCCTCCCTCCTTCACTTTCTCACTGCCTTATTTCTTTGCTGTAGAGTGTTACTAGAGCCATGCAATGACTACAGGTTGAGAAGTGAGTGAGAGAAAGGAAGATAGATAGTGAGCAGTGGAGAGGAGTGGAGAGGAGAGGCTGATGCTTTCCCTGCACATTGGAGTTTGGAGTCACCGTGCAGCACGAAAAAGGTGAGGCCCATCTAAAACATCTTACCAGTTTGTGTGTGTTTCCAGGTGTGTGGATTTATATTTATATGTCAGTATATAAACACGCCTGTCGGTGAGAGCGCAGCTGTGATTAGACTTGAAATAGAACATTAAGCAAGCGGCTGCGTGCAGCGGATTTGTTTGAGGAGAGAGTTTTCTTTGAATCCACCTCAGTGAAAGCTGCTATTCATAATTCTGTGCGTAACCCATCATAGTGTCAGTGATCAGACGTTTAAGTGTGTGTGACAGCTTTTCCTTTCCAAGATCACAGTTTGGTGTGTGCATGAGTCACTCAAGTGGCGACACTGGAAGTCACTGAGTGTGGGTGCAAACATTTGCATGAGTAGTTGTTTCTCTTTCATTGAACTTTGGATTTTGGCTCCTGAAAAAGACTCAAGAGCTCATCTGATCACAATGTGTCCAGGACATTTTCCTCATGTCATGTTTTTAATAGCCTGACTCCTTTTGTAGAAGATTTGTAGAAGATTTGTGTTTGCAGCAGACATCAGATAAACTAACAGTCATAACACACAGTTCTATAAGTGTGGATCTATAATCCACACATTAAAATATGTTTTCAAATGCTGAGAGGAAGTTGCAGTGGTGGTGTTGCCTGCTCATACCCGCATGTCAAAAACATCTTTACATGTACCTGCTCCTAGAAGATTTTTTCACTGACATTCAGTCAATGCATTGCAATCATCTTGCTGGGCTTCCAGCCCACGGGTAACACAGGTAACGCGTGCTTGATGTGGCTGAGAGGCTGAAGGGTGGGGTTCAGGTAAAGCTGATAGAGAGGGTCCCTGTGGAATGTTTTAGATTCTTCTGCAGTGCTGCATGTGCAACAAATACACCCAGCCCCCAACCTTAGTGCCCCCACCCAACTTCTGCTCTCTCATCTAACCCAGCAGACCCTCCACTTCCCCTTCCCTCACTCCCCACACCCACTTTCTTCCCTCTGCACTGTGAGTGGTACCTGTACGGTCATGCCATTGTACCTTCTCAGTATGCCAGCCTAACTACCACACGCATTTAAGAGGTGGAAAATCATCCTGAGCTACCAGGTGTGGCATTCCCCCTGTGAGCCTAATGTTCTATTCTTCCAGGTGTGCCATCAGCATATCTGAGTTAAGAAAACAGTAAATTTGCAGTGTATGAGTAGGACTTTGGCAAGGGAGTCTTTCATTTAATCTTGAATAAATAAGTTAGTGATGAAAAATGGAAACTATATGATATCTTTCTAATACAGTGCGTGCATGTGTGTATGATACATCTTCTGTATTAGTTATCAAGATAATTAGGGCATAGATTGAAATCATTAAGTCATAAATATAAACATCTGTTAGTGCTATGCATGCAGTTGTGTGTTTCAGACAGCATAGCATATCACAATACAGCTTCTACTATCTGCATCCATAGAACAGAATATCGGGCTTTTATACACTGCTATGAAAAAAACCTTTCAGACTGACAAAAGACAGCTGCAGCACACTTACAATAACATACAAATAAATTCTAATAAATTGCTAGATTAGTCTGTCATTCAGCAATCAGAATTGTCAGCCAACCACTATTGGTTTACCGAAGACTTGGAACCTTTATAGAGACACTGATTGATTTATAAGATTAGAGGCAGCTGCGAGGTCAGGAATCCAGGTGTATGTAAAGCTGTAAGCTGAAGGTACCAGATTCCAGCAAGAACAACAGAATGGACGCAGGATATTTGGCATAAAGAGAATGTTAGCAAAGGGCTAAAGGAAGCATGGAATGGTTGCAGAGAAAGCATTCCCTGTCTAGCTGCACTTCTTGCTTTGGCGGGCCTCTTCAGTGGCTGGGTAACTGGTGCAGGAATGAAAACTTTATCCCTTACTCCTTTCACCCTGCCTTAGAACCTCCACGGCCTAGCAGTGGTATGGTTTTCCTTATTCAATTACAACCCCAGAAGTTTTTGTTTACTCTACTCGGTACCATGTTCTGCATCATGTTGTGAAGTATTTTCCATTGCCAACAGTGACTATGACAACCTTCTATTAAACTGTCCATTTTTCATGTATTTTCAGAAAATATTTTCCTAAGAACTGGCATCTTTCATTTGTATGTGCATGTTGAGATGTTTGCAGGGAGAGCAAGATACACAGTGCATTCTCACACGAAGGCAAAGCCAACACATACGAGCCTTCACTTGCTCCCACGAATTTATCAACATGTGCCACAATGGGATACCTCTGTATGCCTTCAGGGACCTAAATTGTCAAGCAGTGAGTCAAACTAAATCAGGAGTGACCCTTTAAAACTTCAGGTTTCCCTTCTGCACTGTCAAAGTACAGTAATCTGGTCATTTCCATGGATTTACCCAAACAAGACAAAGTGAAAATAAGTGCTCCATGCTACCAACTACTGGTTACTGTAATATATGAAACCTGCCTGTTGCAATGTAGATGATTCAATTAAAACACAAAATATCTGAATAATTTGCAACTCAGAGCAGGAAATTATAACATCAGTCAATTTTTCACTGCTAATAGCTCAAACGTAACACTCTGTGCCTATGGCTGTGTAAAAACACTGGCCAAAGAGAGGAGCCACAGTGTGTGGTAGAGCCTTGGCTTTTAAGGAAATAGAAATGAATGGCATCAGAGCCCACAGACCTAGTTGGACTCCTGCATGAATGATCATTAAACACCACCAAGTCCCTCATAGACCTTGGTTAAGCATTTTCTCCCACGACTGTTTCCTCTGCTGAGCTTGGGGGAAGGATTTACTTTACTGTCTGTAACCATTCAACATTTTAATATCAGCAGTTAATTTTTTTTTACGTCTCTTTCTACCTCAGCTTTTATTAATGGACATTTATTTGTGGATGGACTGTGGTTTACAAATGCATGTGGAGAATGATGCTTTTCAACCTGACCTGACTTCCTCTGCATATCTTTTTATGAGTGATTACTCAGCTTGTTGTACCCCCCTAACCCCACTAATCTTTGTTTTAAATTGTGCTAATGTTTCATTGCTTTGGTTTTCAAAGTACAGATAAGTGGTTACAGAGAAGGAATGATACCCAGTTTCGATGCATCCTTCAATATTCTGGCTGCTTTACATGGTGAGGAAAGACTTAAAACTGTTGAGCAACAACTTTAAAGAATGTTCATCCTCTGAAAAGGAAAATGCCTCTCTAATGTCAGGTTTGCTTTTATGTGTTCTATCCATGTTGGGTTCACGGCATAAATAACAGTTTTATATTTTGAACTAATATTTGAAGTCATGGTACAGCCTTTTGTCAAAAATACACACCACCATGAGAAGATTTGCCATATACAATCTTGAAGTAAGAATGCACATCAGATTTTAAGCCTGAGGCCCAACGCTATCAGTTGTGTCCTGCAGCCCTGTAACTCATCATAGCACTTTCTTTAAGACCTTTACAAAGAGCTAGGAAAGAGGGTGTGGAGTTAATTATCTCATGACCACTGCTGTCATCCTGGCTGTTTGAAGGCCCAGAACTTAAAAAGTTAATGAGTCAGATTTCGTACCCAGAAGGTTTGCAAATCCACTCCTTGTATCACTTTTTGTTTATTATTTCTTATAAAATATACAACCCCCTTCCAGTTCAGGATAAAGAACCATTTGAACCACCATGTCACCTGAAGTGAGCCACTATTGACAAAAGCAAAGAGGCATCTCTGCTTCCTTTTTGATTCATCAGGAAGTAATTGTACTGAAATGAAATCCACCTGCTTTTAAGTAAAAAAAAATTAAATAGATAAAAAACAGAACAAAATGAAAGAAAATTCCCTCAACAAGATGGTACTTGGTTCGATTTCCAACGGGTCAAGACCTTCTAGTGAAGAGTTTGCACGTTCTTCCCACGCCTGTGTGATTTCCTGGTTCCAGGTGCTCCGGTTTCCTCCAACAGTCCAAAGACACGCACCTTATCTTAATTGGTTACCCTAAATTGTTCATAGATGTGAATGTGAATGAGTGTGCATGGACGTTTGTCTCTATATGTCAGTGCAGAGACCTGTCCTGGGCTTACCTTTGCACAAAGATGCTGGGATAGGCTCAAGCCCATGAACCTGTATAAGACAAGCAGTACATAGATAATGGATGGTTTTTTGAGAGTGCTAAAGAAACAGAAACACTGCATGAAGCATGATACAGAATGAAAAAAAAACACTGTGACCTTCTGGCCATCATCTTCTATTATTCTATTAGTTCACTCTAGTACTAGAAGGATAATTCAGCATCTGTTTGTTCCCCTTTTGTATTCATTCTTAAGAATGAATAAGAGAGGGAGAAATATTTCAAAACAGCATTAACTGATTTGCACTTCAGAATGTATTATTCACTAAGACTAATAGGCTTAGATTTTCTTCCATGTATGTGAGTACATGTGTTAATGTGTGGGTGTGTGCATGTGCGGATTTGTTGTTGGATGACTGGGTCTGTGTGTCAGTACTTGTGTGCGTGTGTTTGTCACAATAGTAAAAGTCCTTAACCTCTTGTGGTTGCTGCTCTGTGGTCTCATGGATTAAATGAACTAAAAACATCTCTCTCTCTCTGTGTCTCTCTCTGTCTCTCTGTCTCTCTCTCTCTCTCTCTCTCGCTCTCTCTCTCTCTCTCTCTCTCTCGCTCTCTCTCTCTCTCTCTCTCTCTCGCTCTCTCTCTCTCTCTCTCTCTCTCGCTCTCTCTCTCTCTCTCTCTCTCTCGCTCTCTCTCTCTCTCTCTCTCTCTCGCTCTCTCTCTCTCTCTCTCTCTCTCGCTCTCTCTCTCTCTCTCTCTCTCTCGCTCTCTCTCTCTCTCTCTCTCTCTCGCTCTCTCTCTCTCTCTCTCTCTCTCGCTCTCTCTCTCTCTCTCTCTCTCTCGCTCTCTCTCTCTCTCTCTCTCTCTCGCTCTCTCTCTCTCTCTCTCTCTCTCTTTCTCTGTCTCTGTCTCTCTCTCTCTCTCTTTCTCTGTCGCTGTCTCTCTGTCTCTCTGTCTCTCTCTCTCTCTCTCTCTCTCTCTCTCGCTCTCTCACTCGTTCTCTGTCTCTGTCCTCCTCTCTCTCTCTTTCTCTCTTTCTCTTTCTCTGTCTCTGTCTCTCTCTCTCTCTCTCTCTCTCTTTCTCTTTCTCTGTCTCTGTCTCTCTGTCTCTCTGTCTCTTTCTCTGTCTCTGTCTCTCTGTCTCTCTCTCTCTCTCTCTCTCTCGCTCTCTCTCTCTCTCTCTCTCTCGCTCTCTCTCTCTCTCTCTCTCTCGCTCTCTCTCTCTCTCTCTCTCTCGCTCTCTCTCTCTCTCTCTCTCTCGCTCTCTCTCTCTCTCTCTCTCTCGCTCTCTCTCTCTCTCTCTCTCTCGCTCTCTCTCTCTCTCTCTCTCTCGCTCTCTCTCTCTCTCTCTCTCTCGCTCTCTCTCTCTCTCTCTCTCTCGCTCTCTCTCTCTCTCTCTCTCTCGCTCTCTCTCTCTCTCTCTCTCTCGCTCTCTCTCTCTCTCTCTCTCTCGCTCTCTCTCTCTCTCTCTCTCTCGCTCTCTCTCTCTCTCTCTCTCTCGCTCTCTCTCTCTCTCTCTCTCTCGCTCTCTCTCTCTCTCTCTCTCTCGCTCTCTCTCTCTCTCTCTCTCTCGCTCTCTCTCTCTCTCTCTCTCTCGCTCTCTCTCTCTCACACACACACACACACACACACACACACACAGGGTTCAGCACACCTCTAGGTGACTCCTCATGGCAGAGGGCCCAGTGTGTCACAAAACCACACAGCTGTACATTCCCAGACTCTGAGAGGTGGATTAGATTAGCAAAGTGGAACACTTGCATCTGTAGATGATGGCTGCGTTTTCGTCTGATTGCATTTGCGTGTTTATCTGGGTCTGCACAAACAGGGTCTGTGAGTCTCATGCCAACTCAAGGTGTGTGGGAAGGAACAATCAGAAGTGGCTGTATTTTAATTAGATCATGTGAATGTTCTTCAGTGAGCTCCCACCGGTCAGCTTTTTTATGGTTGCACAAATGGTTGTGTGTGCCACATGCCCATTTTAGCTGGTATATAATTTGATGTCTTTACACTGACTTCTTTGACTCGCAGTAAATTCTGTATGGCTCAGACTACCTAGTGGCTACAAAATAAGCATTTTTAGACAGTTTTATTTCTTAACTGTAAAGATGCTAATAGCTATTGTCATAGTAAATAATTTTAAACTAAATTAGTTTGTTTTTTTGTAACTCCCTTCAACTGTATTGGAGCAGTTTATTGGCCAACACATATGGTATCATACAGAAACTCTCACCGGAACCTGCTCGGAGAGAGCAACAGGAAGTACATGGCCACCCTCGTAGCTCTGACAGTCTAACTTACTTGAGCCGCAAGCTGTGTTTCTGGTTCTCCACAGTGATACAAGGCAGGAATGTGTTGTGTAGAACTGCGACATAAACACAGAGGGCAGGGCTTCTCCTGCACTGTTTAAACTGATGGTGGCATTGGGCCTCGGAACACCTTTTGTCTCTGGGGGCTCATCTCCCAGGTCTGATGTCCAGGGGTGGCTCCCTACCAGACAAGTCAAGGCTCGACTCCATGGTGGAGGAGCAGGTTTGGAAACCATTTGGGACAGCACAGGTGGGTCTGTTTACCACCTGCTACAACGTCCCCTGTCAACTTTGGCTCTTACTGCAGGACAATCGCAGTTATCGCACTTACCTACTAAGGGTAACATCAATGCATACTGCAAAGCTGCCATTGCAGGAGAATCTTACTATTAATAAAGCAGAGTATAAAAAGCAGAGGAATCGCTGCGCGATTGACCATAGACCAGCTTTTTTGCTGTTGATGGACACAATTACGTTTGCAACTCACACAATTTGAGCTCTGGGCATGAACTGCATCAGTCAGAAACTAGCAATGACGCTTTCACTGTGCCATGTGCCACTATGCCCCAGGCACAGGATAGACCCCTTTGTCACTGGGCATTGTGTGCTACCAAATTTCCATTGTTGCCTGTAAGCTTCAGTACATAAAGTCAAGGTCAATGTAGACTGTGTGTTTACACCTGTGGTTAGAGCCATTGTAGCCTAGGTTGGATGTTCCATGAGGAACGATGTAACGATGTAACGATTGTAACGATGACTGATAGTCTGTTTGGGTTTGCTCGACATGGATAGTTTAATTTATGCAAATTTCACAGGACAAAAATGTGAACATGGCCGAAAGAGATTACTACCCATAGAGTCCAGTAAGGGGCTCTGCCTGTGCTTATACCAAAGTTGCATTCATTCATTCATTATTAATAATTATTTGGATAAAGCATATTAAAAAGAGAGACCATTATTGGTAACAGGTCACAAATAGTAACACCAATGTTAGTTTTATACTATTAGTATTGGATACAAGTAATTGCTACCAAGGTAATCAAACATTTCCAACAACCCAAATAAATGTTGTGAAGTCCAGAAGTCTTAATGTATGAAATATTTATTCAATGAAATGTTGGCATTTAGCCTTTCAAATACAAAATTCAAACTGTGGTAAAAACAAATTGCTCTCCCGTTTCTCAGACACAAATGCTCAACAGAGAAGCCAGACGTTGCTACTCTTATCTCCTCATCTTCCATCCCATTAGTGCCACTCTCCTCAGTGCATTAAGAAAATGTTTTTCAGCTTTTCTAACGTCTTCAAACGACACTGGCACTTGTTATGAACTATAATATATAATATAATTTGCTGATTTCTATAGTCTATGCAACATCTACCCACACTTTTGCTTCAGATTTAATTTCACAACTATATTTTTTGCAAGTGCTCGTGTTGTATAACAATTCCTATACACTCTAGTATTATAAAGGTGTATCAATTTTAAAGAAATTTTCCCTTTTTAATGTCTGTCTAAGTGCTTTTATGTAATGTGTTAATACTTTGGATTTCTTTACTTTAGAAATGTGCTAAAAAATATATCAAATTACCTTTCCTCCTTGCGTATTTAATTTCATCAGGCTACTGCTGCTGCTTTTCAGTCTTTATCCCCCCCCCACACACACACACACACACGCACATACTTTTTGAAAAAAAATTTTCTTCCTGAAAACAAATACACTGAAAAATATGAAATAAAGCTTTGCTTAAAACATTACTTGAGTACTTTTTTCGTTCAGTCCAGAAAGTTCATGTCCGTTATTCAGAACCATCTTGCTTGTTGTGAGGGTTTTAAAAAGAACAAAACAGATTGAGTGTCATCTTAGGCTTAGGTTTTTTTGCAGCACTGCTTCTGGTACCAATTTTTCCCACACAGTGCATGTCAGACACGGTCAGCAATATCTGCATAGAAGCTGTAGATTAAGATGATATAATACAGTTTTTTCCAGGGGCTCTGTGATCACAAGCGCTGCGATTGAAGCTGACAGGCATTGTAATGAGAGCCAATATCTCACATTGCTTCAGGCAGAACTACTGACTGTTGATGAGGGCCACAGTGCAATACAAAAGAAGTATATCTAGCCATATTTACCTGAATCAGTGATTGTTTGGAAAAAACTAGTGTTTCAGAGGGGACAGCCTGGGTTTTTGCTTTGGCTTTTTTAATATAAATTTAATTTCACACAGCAACAGGAGGTGAGACTTAGCATGATCCAAGGTGGAAAAAGGACCAGCAGCATTGTGGAGGTCTAGTGCATTCAGAACTTTGCATGCATGTGCTATTTGATGCGTGTTAAAGGATGGAGAGTGAGAGTCTGGTCCACCATAGTGCTAACAGATCATGATTTAAAATCTGAAGGAGTAAAGTGACAGAAAGTGAATCATGGCTGATGCGACAGAGGAGAAGAATAGCAGGGACAGGATGGGCGTAAGCAGTGCTGTGCTGAGGGCGGAGAGAGGAGCAGGGTGCCACCATCTGTTACCCACATGCACACCCCACAGCAGTCACATAAATCTCAGCCGATCTCAACAATACAAGGCTGCATTCCGCCAAGCTATCTCAACTAAAATGTGTAGCTCACTCAGCACATGCATTCAAGTCATACATTTAGGCAATAGACCGGGACGCTGGTATGATCTGTGAGAAGTGTGTCTAAATGCATTGCAAAGTATCAGCTTGGCAGCATTAAAAGAATTTAGTTAGTCTTGGTAGGATATCCAGACAATCTTTTAAAATTTGCTACTGTCACAGTAGATTCATGAATCATCGCTCATAACTGTTGGCTACAAATCTGTAGGAAAAATACTGCAGCAAGGCAATGGTTGATTTAAAAGTTGTTTATAAAGGCTGAAATCTGCTGCTCGTCTGGTGTGGTCTCTTGGCGCATCCACTGCACTAGGAACAGTGAATGTGCAAATACACAGGGCAGACACACGTGCGCTCACAGTTGAAGGTCACAATGGTTAAAGTCAAGCTCAGACATTGGAATATGTAGCTGTTAGGGCTGTGCTGAACAGATATTGATAATTGAGATTGACATTGATTCCTCCCATCAGCCCTGTCTCTTAACAGCAGTACAGCAGCATGTCATGTCATGTCAATGTCTGATTTTGCATCAACAATGTACTGTACTACATGGACACCTGCATACCTGATAAACAACAAGAGCCCCAGACTGCTGATTTTTCTACCACAGATAATGTACATAGCAATGGAATAAGCATAAAAATGTTTTTCTCTCTTTATAGGTGACAGTATTTAAATATGTAAGCAAGATATTGCACATTCATATTGAATCATAGTTTAATCTGTACCTATTCTTTGCACTTGGTGCAAGAATCACTTGCAGTGGTGCAAGAAAAACAACCTTCAACGGTGCCCTCTGCACTTGCTTTTCTTATTTGCAAGTTGATGATGTTTTCTTTAATTGTACTGCAGTATAAGTTATGCAGCATTGCTTTATTGATCCTCACACCTCTGATGTGACTTGTTCTTGTGAGTGTGACCTTTGAACTTCACCTGCACTGGCAAATTTTACCAGAAATTCTCTTCCCCTCCTCCATAAATCTAGTCAAATGGCATTGTAAAATCAGTTTTCCCCATTGTTTTGCACTTTGTCAATTGCTGTGAAATGTTCTAGACTCTGTTAGTAGTTTAGTTTAGTTTAGTTTTTGTGGAAATAGTGCTCACATGAGACAGCGGCTTGCATCCATCAGGCTTGACTCCTTGACTCCACTAAAAATTGTTGACATAATGTGAACGAGACAGAATCATTACACAAAATCAGATTTTCCATTATTCGGATATGACACATTATATTGGCCTTTTTGGTCTGAGTTCTTGGAACTTTGGATCGATTGAAGTTATTGGTGGTGAAGATATTTTATAATGACATAGCTTCAAGAGATGAGTCACCACTAATTTCAGGTTCCCTTTAGAACCCACTGTTCAATTCTACCATTTAGCCACTGCGGGTGAACAAGTCTGGCCAATGAGTGAGCTCAGTCACTGCAATCATGCAGTGTGGCAAATGGATGAGGAAGAACATTCCAGAACAAACATCAGACACAATGCAGCGGAAGCAGAGGTTAGACTCTTGCTCAGCAGTGATCAGGAGAATTGGTTTGAGGGTGGCTTCCATCCAGAGGTCTTGCCTATGAGACAGAAACACAAGGATATTGTACCGTTACTGAAGGATAAAATAGTATCAGCCCATTGCTGTACATCCATCATCAGTCCTTCATTAGTATGCCTCTGCTATGAGGCTCCAAAAACTACAGCCAGTGTGGCGACTTGCCTTATCCTCTGTCCTTTGCAATACAATTGAAGCCCTTCGGGAATACCGCATATTGTTCCTGAAACTATAAAAAGACAGATTATGAATCTCAATTTTTCAAAATACATTAACAAAATGGCTGATGAAAGCCTCAGGGCGCAAATGTTTCTATTGGTCCAGCTGACATTTCTCCAACAACAAAGCCAGCCTACCGCCCGGTTGCCAGTTAATCCTTGAATTTAACTTTTTCCAGCTCATTTAAATGTGTTACCATTATCGGAGCATATTTAGGAAATACAGTAGAATGCCATAGAGATTTATAGTGCTGCGTCTCATCCGGACGGGCTGCAGCCAGTCACATGTTTAGTCGGCAGCTGCAGGACAGGGACAGATGCGACTTCCTGAGTCCAACCTACTGAAACCGCTGCCAAGCCAGACTGATCACAGCTGGAGCAGCCTCACTCCGATATGATATAATGCAGCTTACATTTTGATCTCAAGAATCTCAGACACGTTTTATGGTTAGTGCTATTATCATGAAAGAATAAGAAAAGTGCTCAAGGTTATATGAAGCATCTTAAAACATGTATTGCACAGCTGGATAAATCTGTTCCAAGTATTGAAGGATTCACTCTGTCTGCCGAGTAGCAACACAGTGCTACTGTTTTTTTTGTTCGTTTGTTTGATTTTGTTTTTGTTTAGCTTCAAAAAATGATATCTAGTTCAAGAGGAGTGTGTAAACAGATGTTCTCATTTCCCTTTATTGAAAAAGTCACTCAGTGAAATCATATAAATCGCTTACACTCAATGGCAGTAAAACTAGTGTCATTCCACGACTGGCAGTCT
>KV751367.1:1246307-1282300 GCA_001698575.1 Mola mola | reverse complement strand
ATAGCACCGGACCTCTATGGCTCCTCCCGTGGGTGGTGGGCCCACATGAGGATGGACCCATGTCTCCCTTCGGGCTGAGGCTGACCAGACCCCATGGAAAAAGGCCCGGCCACCAGGCGCTCACCTACGGACCCCTTCCCCAGGCCTGGCTCCAGGGCGGGGTCCCGGTATCCCTCCGGGCAGGGTACACAAGTCCTTGTTTGTCACCATCATAGAAGTCTTCGAACCGCGCTTTGTCTGGCCCCTCACCTAAGACCAATTTGCCGAGGGTGACCCTACCAGGGGCAAACAGCCCCCGACAACAAAGCTCCTAGGATCATTAGGGCACCCAAACCCCTTCACCACAGTAAGGTGGCGGTTCCAGGAGGGGGCTGAGGAGCTGTATGTACAGTAAAATGCAGTTAAATTCGGGCCCCCTAGTGGTGGGATGGGATATAGCAATCTTTCAAGAAATTCCACAATGAGTCCTGAACCCCCTTTAGGGATTCTTAAGCACGATCACATCTTTTTGCAGCAAAGTATGAATGGCAGCCTATCATTACTTTTCACATTAACCTCATTATTTTGACACATTTGTGGTATTTTTATCTACTAATGTATTGTTAGAGTACTGACGATACTTTATTACATAGTAGACAGTAAACAAACAACAACTTTCAGATGTTGGATAAGTCTTTTTTTCTGTCAATAAAGCCCCAGATTAAAGACATAAAGCCCCACAAAAGGGCTGGCTGTGCCTCTGGTTTTGGAGGATTAGTGTTTTTTAGCAATAAAGCGCACTGAAATGCGTGTGTCTCCCTTTCCCTGTTCTCCGTTGAGCAATTCACTCCACCGGTCTCAAACCCCAAACTGGGCATTCACAATCTACAATGAAGGCATCCTATAACCTTAAGTACTGTTTTGCGGCCGGTTTAAATTTGATGCCGGAGCAAAGGTCTGTGCAGGTGTTAATGCTAGTGTGGGAGGTCTATATAATCCCTGATTACCTCAATTTGAGCTGCCACAAAAGTTGCCCCCCTTTTTATTACACTAAGTAGACTATTTGGTCCTTCTTGGTTCTTTATGTAATCTTTTTAATCACTCTTAATCTTTTCCTATAATCCTATACTTCATTGTGTTGTTTTGAAATACATTATTTGTGTATTTCCCTGCTGTCTGACACTGGATCTACGGCCTGTGTAGCTTTACATTATGCCAATGTTTTTGCCCATGGAGGTACCTCAGATGTGACGCCATATGCAGGAGTGGTAACTAGTGGATGAATTGTGATGGTGTCTTTCTTAATTTTCAGCAGAATTTAGGCTCAATTGTCAGTCTGTAAACTGGACCTTACCTAAAATTTAGTTCTGTGAGATTTTTGGGAATCTCCTTGGGTATATCCTTCACACAAAACTTCTTTGGACTTCAGTTTTGTGTGAAGGACCTACGGTGCAATATGACCTCCAGTGAACCTACAAATGGAAGTTGTTTAGACTGTGATGTCCTGCTTGTGTTTTGTTCGGTTAATGAGGGCCTACACGTTGATGTGAAACTTTAAAGCCTGTTTTTATCTTTAATTTCTTTTACTTTGCACCTCTCCGTCTCTCTGTGTCATGGCCCAGTTTTAGCTGGCAGACTTGGCAGAGCGAGGTTTGTGTGTGGTGGCATTGGGGGCAGGGGGGAAGAGCTGAGCTGGGTTGAGCGTACCCAGCCCCTCATAATTACAGACAGTGAACAGTCAGTGCTTTTAGGCCTATTTCCTCATTTGATAGGGTTCACTTTAGTGTAAGAAGAAGACGGGGAAAAAGGAAGGGAAAGATTGGCAACAACTATCATCTGTTTTTCTGGGACTTAAAGACAAGTTTAAAGAGACACAAACTCACAAATACAGACTTGCTGCCCCAAAACATATGACACTTACACTTCTTCTGCTACAGTCTTTTGATGTGCTCTTTCTTCCAGTGAGTCTAAATTAAAAGTCCCAGCATCCCCATGAAATGTGTTTCTTCACTTTAAACATTTCTCCCTCAATTTGAGCAGCCGTCTCGCTCCGAGTCTCTCTGAGTCTGTCTGTGTTTTCTTTCCATCTGTCCTCCCCTCTGTCTCTCTCTCTGTCTGAAGCGAATCCCCGCTGCCTCGCAACTCTTGGCACAGTCCAAAATCTCCTCCTTCTGCTTTCCTTTTTCGTTTTACTTCATACTTATTTAACACCCCCCACCTCCCACACACATGCTCACATGCACACACTTTTATCAGTCCTCAGTGTGCTTTTAAGTGCTTCACTGGCAAAATTGCAGCCCTGAGACATCTCTGTGGCAGTGTCCTCAACTTAAACTTTCGAAAACATTGAAATGACAGTTTGTGGACTCCAACCATATATGCCATCACTGTCTCTTTATGTCCTTGCTCATTTCTCTGTGCACTGCGCAGCACAGGCAGGCGATGGGATGGTTTTTTTTGGCAGTCTGCTTCCCCTCTCTTGGCTGGGACAGGCCCTGGAACATGCTACTGGCTGGGAGTGTGGAAGGGAAGCTGGGAGGGAAGAGGGAGGGAGAGGGGGTTTGGGAGGAGGGAGACTGGAGGGGTGGAGGCGTGGTCTACAGCTGGTAATGAAGTCTTCTCTTTTCATCCTCAGAAGGCAGACTGTGAGCGAACGGGCCTGGGGTCTGCGCTGCTCCGCTGCTCTCTCTGCCTGTAACGCTCTGCCCTGCGCTGCCCAATTGTCAGCAGCCGTCTCCCACAGCTGGGACACACAAAGAGAGTGTGAGTTAAAAGGGACCGCTACAGTCATGAGGCTTTCCCAGGTGTCGGCTCTACCGCTTTACTTTTGAGGTAAGCCTGTCTCCCACTCACGCGCTGCTCCTGCCTGTCTCCCTCACGCCTGTCCTTTACTGTCTGTCTCTGTTGTTTGTTGTGGTAGGGGGGGGGCATGGGGGTTGTCCAAATTAGGTCCCTCCCACTTTAAGTATGCGCATGTGTCTGTATGTGTGTGCTTACGTACAGTGACGTGGGCAGGTTTGTGCTTGTGCACATGCAAGCATGCACATATAAAAATAATGTGTGTGTGCTGGTGTATCTGTGTAGTTGCACTGTTTATGCATGAATACAGACTGAGTCAGCATTCAGGGAAAGGTTTATTTTAATGCTGATAAATGACTCCTACTGGTCAGGCAAGGAAAATGGTCAGTCTGAGGCTGAGAAATTCTGGAAAAGGGAAGAAAAAAAAAGGCTTCAGTTAAGGGATGGAAACTTGTGAAGTTATCGAGGTCAATGATATTTTTTAGATGGATTTTTTATACACTTGAATCTCTCTTGTCCTGTGTCATATACAGACATTTAGTAATACTGCCTTCGTTTCTCTTTTTGAATTACCCTTTATAAGCTGCAAAGGGGTGTGTGCGAGTGTGTGTGTGTACTCAGATGTATGAGATGTTTAATTGCACTGCTGATCGCAGTTTGTGGCTCATCTCTGTAAATCAAAACGGACAGGAGGTTTTATTCGTCTGCAGGCCAGTGATACTAAGCTTTTGATAGTGATTTCAAGGATTTGTCCTCCTCCCCGCTGGGCAATACAGATCCGGCCTGCAACTTATTCACTTTTATCCACATTCCCATGGAAATCCATCCATTTGTATCTCACCTCCTTCTTCCTTTCAGTCACCTACCTTCTAGGAGTCCTCACAGTCTGTGACTCTTTGGAGAGGCCTATACCTCCTATCAACAGCTTTCATATCTTCATAGCCAGTATTCCTACGGTTTTAGCCTCCACACCATCACACACGCTTGTTGGGAACGGGTCTTTCCGATACCTCTCCTGGAAAAAAAAAGCCTAAGTGACTTTCCATTAGTTTCTGCTGGGCCATGAGAATTATGGTTTCCCCAAATGAATAGTGTACAGGAGCCCGGCTTAATTGAAAAAACACAGGCATGGTCTGCCATGAAGGAGATGGTCCTTGTGTCACAGTTGAACTGTGCGAATGTACTTTCCAGAGCCGGTGAAGGGGAGAAAAAGAGAGAGGAAAATACTAAAAGAGCATGAGACAGAGGAGAGACTGAGGCAAATAACATTATCAAATGGACGTGTGGAAAATCAAAAGAAATAATTGAAAACATTGTGGATATTATATGATGAATATTTGGAGGAATTATCAGGGGACAGGGAAGATAAATATTATGAAAAATCTTTTAGGGGAACCCAGAGGAAAAGAAAGCAATGCTGTAAGTGTGAGCTTCCAGTTTGGCTTCATCTCAGTCAGGACACTGTGAATAAAAACAGGGATTTTAGCAGCTTGGGAAGGCAGAAGGAGACCATCATGAGATTGTTTGATAGCATTTAAACCCCAAAGGGCAACAATATAACCCACAGTAAAAATCGGTTTGATTGTAGATCAGCTAACAATTCCCGTAATTTTCCCAGCGAGGGGTCAGCAAACCTTAAAACAACTGGAGTAGCATCTACATTGTAAACAGACTACCAGTGAGCCTTTAAGGAAGTTTCAGCTATGTTGCTCTGTCTTACATTAACAATACTTGATTTGATCTATTAGTACCATCTATTGTGTCTTCTGTCTCAGTCATCCCTCTTCACCCTTTGCTGTATTTGTGTGGCAGCCACATATGGGGATGATTGAGACCCTGTCATTGGTTCAGATGTCATATTTGTCACACACATGTTTGCCAGCAGTTGCTGTTGCTGGGGCTAGCAGGACTGCAGGGGGAAAGCATCTACTGTTGACTTCTTCACTGGGTGGCTCATTTGATTTTTCAGTACACAGTGACCCCTGACCCCACTATCACCTCCTGCCTCTCACACTGTCCTTTAATGAAATTCTAGACTCCCTGATGGTTCCACCGTGTCCACTCCTCTGCTTCCACCACCAGGTTACCTGGGGGTGGATTACCAGTAGGGAAAAGTGCAGAAAAATCAACACTTGCAACAGTAGGTCATAGTTAAAGTGAATGTTTGGAAGGAAGCATACACAGGGAGCTGGTGATGAAAATGTATGCAGGCGGGATGACTTCACTGTAACCGGAGAGAGTGTGGGGATGAAATGTGATTCAACACTCCAAGGAGGGATGCTTTTTTTTTATGATTAATAGGTATTTGCAATTTCATCTTTATTATCAGATAATTAATCAAAAATCTTCAGCCAGGAAATGTGACTATTAACTCTAAGCAATTGAATCTAGTTGATTGTCTGAGGGGCATGCTAATGGCTTTATGGTTGGTTTGTTAGCTCAGCAGGTACTGTCCAGAACAGTCACTAGGTTTACATAAGATCGGGCTAGGTTATTCATCCCTTAATTCCCTTGTTGACTGATATGGTCACGACTTCTGGCCTCACCTTCTGACAGGGCTGAGCTGAATTTCATTAGGGTGCAATAGTGAAAGCTGAAGAGTGTCCTCTACCTCAGAAGAAAATGTTTATTGTGCTAGTGTAGTAAGATAGGGTGGGGAAGTAGGAAAGGTAGTCAGACCACAACAGGCCACAATAGTTTTAAATAATGCACCCTGTGTGATATTTGACAATCAGATGCATAGAAGAGAATCAGCTGTAACATCAGCTGATGTGGGCTGGCTTTGATCTAGAGCTGCAATCATCTTTGAGCTTGACTTCCATGGCCTGTCTGAACCAAATGTTCTTCATTTCTGATTCAATTTCAGTAACTCTCCATTCCTTATTATACCTACCATTTTTTTGGTGCATCCTCTTTTTCAGCATTTTTTAGAATGGATCCATTACAGGTTTTGTTCATTTCAGCGCTACTCTATACATAAAGCTTTTCTACAAAGGCCTAGTGTATTCTCAGGTTGCTGTCAGAGCTGAATAGCTTGTGCTCACCATGCAGGCCCTCTCCACTTCATTTTCAAGCCAGCTCTTCCATCACCCTCAAACTGCCCAGCTAGGCAACTTTCTGAGCACCTGCTTGTATACAGCATAAATGTTCTCATCCGCAAGTTTGAAGGCGTTTACAGCAAGAAGATGCATTAGTTATTTTACCTTCAGTCCTCTCTGGCAGCCCTCTCCAGGGGCATTGAGACTGACCATCTAGTTGGCTCATGACGTAGATTTGGGCCTGGAAATAGGACTTGCAGACTGTGGCAGGCTCAGCATGGTGCAGATGTAGAACACAAGTCCATCAGCTCTTCCCCCACCTCTTTCCTCTCCTCCCATTCCTCCCTATCCTCCTCAAACAGTACAGATCTAGCATATTTTCCATCCTACTGTATCTCTGTGTTTATCAGGTCACACCTTCAATCTTAAAAGCCCCCTGAGCTCCCACGCAAATTCGCTCACGGACTCCTAGACTGATGTGCGTGTGTTGCTGTGTATGTGAGTATGTGTGCTTGTGTACTGTTGTACACATTTTATGCATTCTTAAGTAAGTCCAAGTATGACTGTGAAATAGACGGCCCTTCATGTCTCTCACTGACAAATAGCTGTTGGATCAGCCATCATGTGTTTGTTAGACACTTTGTCCAACAGGCAGAAAATTGGCCTGAATATTTGCCTGCTCCTCCACTTCTTCAGCTGTGTGAACGTAGACCCAGCAGCTCTGATTGCTTCTGACAGTGACAACAAGAACAGGCTGCCTTAGAGGACTTTCTGAAGACCTCCTCCTGAATTCGTACAGAAAAGTCAAAAGAATGAGCCAAATCAAACAAGAAATTGCTTTTCCCTCTGAACTCATTCGCTATAATTTTTGGAACTCAGAGGTGAAAGTTTGGATACCACAAAAGTTAACACAGTGGCTGGTGGTTGTCTATAGAAGCTATATGTTATTTATCATTTTTGTAGTGGATTCTTTATTGTACTGAGACTTAAAATGAAGACGTCACTGTATTACATAAGATGGCACAACTGCTTCACATTTTCATTCTTCCTGATGCTCGGGTCTGATGACGTCCAATCTTAGGGAGGAGGGAAGTGAGAGGAACCGACTCAGGCGCATCACAGACCAAGCCTCCAGGTCTGCTAATCTTGTTGCGTTCCTATTTAAGTTGGCAGAATGCTAAAGTGGAATTTAGCCGCCTGAACAGCTAAAGTCATTAGAGAGCGTGTTTTCACAATGCGGACGATCCAGGCGATTTTATACTCGGAAAGTCTAACATTCTTGGGCTTCATGTGCGACTAAGCATCTTTTACAGGAACGAATTGTCACCGCCTCCAATGCTGTATCTAGATTTTCCTGTAATAGATCCATGCCCCAGATGACTTGACTATGGGTCCTAGAGTAAAATAGCCTTAGGAACGCGATAACTTTTTTCAAGCCCCTTTACCACTATATTCCTGCTCTTCCCCTCTCACTTTTGGGTTTCTCCCCACATGTGGCATTGTTTGGACACATTTGTTTTGGGCTCGGGGCCGGTAGAGCTGCGCTGAGTCTGATGTCATGCTCTATTTAAAGGCAAAGCCATGAGAACTGGGTAGAAAGGAGCACGCTGTGGTCTCACAGCAAAGCTTCTGTCTAGGACTGCTGATGACTGTCATCCGTGGCACAGCAATCTGTGTCATGAGCAGATGACCACATTCATTTTAAGTGTTGACTGATAGGTCATTTTGAAAAGGTTCAGACAGCCCCCAGCACTTTTTCAGAAAAACTCGAAAGATACCTTTCTTTTTGCGATTTTGTTGTTTTTTTGTCGTTGTTGTTATTGTTTTATCTCACATCACCAAGTGTTGTTATGTTATCTCAGATAATAATCTGCCACTCATACGAACTTATATGCTTGCACTGCAGCTGTTTACAGTATAACTGAGCCAAACTTGGTACCACTGTTAGATGAATTGAAAAGATGATGATGGGCATTATTTTTCAGTTGCCTTGAACCAACAAACATGACAAGTTTTTCATGGGTCAGAGGAGTCACATGCTGCCTAAACTTCATGCCTCTCTAATTAGCTCTGTCAGTCAATGAACCTGGCACCTCATGCCATTGAAGAATGGGATAATGAATCTCTTTCTCTCTGTCTCTAGGTGTGTGCGGCATGTGTACGTACAGCGTACCGTGCCACTCTAAATACGAAAGAATCTATTGTTTTGCAGCTGTAGGGGAGTTTGGAATGGAATCTTATCTTCATTGAGAGGACGAGTGCATCTTTTCTTCAATGGCTTAGCATATTGTGTCAGCAAAGTGGAGACTCCACTGTCAGATTCCCCATGGGAGCTCTGCCTACAGCACTGTTTGGCCTTCAAACACGCATATACTTGCCAGGTCCACTCTAGTGTCTCTTGTGTCTCAGGATCAGGCAGCTATAAGCTCTAAACCTGCTGAATGTTTCCGGGTCAAATGGGCATGTTTGCTAGATCCTCACTGCACACTGTTCTCTCTTCTTGCTCTGGTAGTGTTTGCTCAAGGAGTTCACAGTGACTTCTTGGCCCATCGGGGAATTGAAAGCTCGAATGGCATGAAGCGTTAGCAGACGTTTGGCCATGTGCTGGTACGTGGATTGTTGTATTTTCTTTGAGTCTTGTACACAGAGACACAGAGAGAGAGAAGGCCACATTAGGATTATACAGTCATTGGACATTCTCTCTTTCGCTCTCTGTCTGTCACCCAGTGAATGAGTTCCACGTCAGCAATAAGCATTTCAGTCAGTTGTATTTTGAAAGATGCTGTTGCTCTTTCAAAACATGGGTGTTTTAAAGGTATAGATCCCTCTGGTTAGAGGGTAAAACTGTCATCTCTATGCAAACAGGCTCTTGACTGTTTTTAAAAGCTATACCTGCCTCATCCGTGTGATATGAAAATCTATGTCAATTGTTCATTTGTTCTCTTGGGTGTCCGACTAAATTTTTAAGGAGCTCCTCTTTAAAAAAATTAGCAAAGCAGAGAGAGTTTCCCTACTCATGCACCCATGTACGTATATTATACTGTTCCTATAAATGAAAATGTAGGTCCAGAGGGTCTTCTGTATACGACAATGCAACTGTGGTCAACATAATAGATGTGGACACGTTAACACGCTCGCAAATAGACTTTTGGGTCATTTATATTCACATCCATAAAAGACCCTAAATGAAAAGATTAAATCAGGGAAATTCTCTAGCACGTGTGTCCTCTCATAAACAGTTCATCTGGCTGCGGTCCAATCTAGGGCCCAGTGGTTTTTTCCAGCCGCACGAACCAAGTATTACCCGTAGTGAAAGAAAAATAACAGTTCAGCCCAAGGGTCACGAGCTCAGGCACATCTAGGTGATCTGCACTTCCGCTCCAGATTCTGTTTATGACTATTTGTATACACATCATGCAGCCTGTCGGACTATTGTATACACCCCACACCCAGCTTCAAGCTCACACAGCTGGCACAGGCAAACATTCACAGTCTTTTTGGGGGAGGGTGTGTGTTTGTGTGTCTGTGTGTGTGGGTGTGCGTGCATGTGTGCTTGTGTTACTTAAAGGATTTTCAACCACCACCCATGCACTAAATGTTAGGCATATAAGCATACATATTCACAAATTTAGCTTGAGATGGACACCTTGGCTAACACTTGGCTAAACTAATGCAATTAATTAATTAATTCTTAATTCTGGAAACACGTTTAGCCAGAGGTTGGATTTATTTATTTTTGGCTAAAAGAATTGACTGATTCCTTTACATTTCCAAGTATGCAGTTTGTTCACATAAACTTTCAAAGTGGGAAACATTCACTTTCCAAGGGTAATGCACCTAGATTTTATGGGACTAAAACAGGTGGCTGAGCTGTAGAAATGGGAGGAACAGAATGGTGAAGTGACAGGGTGGAGTAATGACAAACTTCAGTATAAATTAACATTGAACATTGTCATTTAAGGGGAGTGTCAGACTGGTTGTAATGTAATTTGCTTGACTTCTTTTTATTCCATTTAGCTGTTTGTATCCCAGAAGATACTTTTGTTTTTTTAAATTGAGGAAAGTTATGCATTCAAAGAGACCAAAACTGGAAGTAATTAATCAGACTTTCATTCAAATTTTCCACTCTTCATCGTTGGACAGGCACATTTGCCAAGTCATAAATAAAAGTTTCACTGATCTCAAAAGCAGGAAAAATATGATTTGAACCCCAAACGAGGCCAAGGGGAATATTTTGGCTTTCTGTCACAATGGTAGCAGTCCCGCTTCATATTGCATCGCTTACGCTGCCTGACCCCATTTGACTTTATGTACTTTACATAATGGTCATGTCCATCAACGCAGCTGACAGACTCAGTCTGGGGGTCTGTAAGTATGTGTGAGAGAATTTATATTTGTTTGTGTGTGGGTTTGTTTGTGTGTGCGCAGGCGTGTATACACACACCTACATGTGTTTCTGTTTAAATGTCCCTTGTGTTTTCGTTTGGCTATCTGTTGGTTATATCGCTGCAGCAGAAAGTTGGTGCCCACCCCTCAAGCTTCAGCCTCAGCACAGTAGTGTATATCTCATTTCCGTGTTTGCATATTGCTCTAAATTGCCAAAGAGAAGAAAAGGATTTGTTATGTGAACCATGTGTGACTACTTAAAACAGCAGGGAGCTCAAGGAGTCTATTTCACTCTCACCTAATATCAGAGCTGAGACTGACAGTCTTTGATATGCTATCAGGCTCTAGACGATCATTGAGGCCAGAAATGACCACTGATATATACTAGAGATAAATGGGTTTCTAATCTACTGTATATCAGCCTTCCAGTATTCTATTCAGGCTGGAATGGCAAATGACCTGTTTGATAAAATAATTTAAAACCAAGTGGTGTACATAATTTCTTAGTGCATGGCCCCATTTGGCTCAGAAAGAAATCCTATTTAGAGGGGTGTCTTCCAAATCCGGTGAGTGGGCTCCTGCAGCTGTGCTAAGCTAACAGGGCTTTTCTCTGTGAGTCACACTCATATTACAAGTGAGTACCATGGAGATAGTGGACCATGGAGTCGGATGCATTAACAGATTATGGAAGTGATCCAGTCGCAGTGGGCGAACAATGGTTTCATCAGCATGGGGTGCAGAAGGTTGGTGCTGCTTTGGCTTGTGTGCTGTTTATACAGCCATTGTAAGACAGTCCTGCTACATGTTAACACTGTATAAAATCATTTCATGCCGACAGCATTATCATAAGGTTGTTGACTCTGGAAAGCTAGATATGACTCAAATTCTTCCTAAAGTGTTATTTTTCTGTAGCTGTGCATGGTAACTATAAAAAAGTAAATCTGGGATTTTTTACTTCTGCTAGCCAAAAACTTACAGGAACCCTGAAGTTTACAGTAGCACAAGTTACAGCAAAACCATTTAATGCATCCAAAGTTTAGCTAAAAGTTGCAGGATTTTAGAACCATCTTCAAGTCAGACTTGGATTGAAACTGTTGAAAAGAATCATTGTCTTTTGCATAATATTTCCAGCAGCAACTTTCACACTCACTTATGCAGAAAGTATAACTCTAACTAAAGAAGACGTTGCATCTGACACCATCAACAGTGACGTATGAAGCAGATAGAGACCTAACATTTTAACTTTGCCAGTCTTTGGCAGCCAGGCCCTCTGAAGTAATACCTCTGCCTAAGACCCTGGGCTTAATGAGAGTGTATAGCTCCAGGAGGCATAGCTCCAGGTATGCTAACAGCATAAATGGTCTGTAGCCCTGGAGCAGAAAGGCTTTTCCTCTGAAAATGGAAGACTGGGGCTTTCAGAATTCTTCTACAATAGAATGCCTAAAAGGCAGATCATCACCTCGACCACAAATGCCTCTTTCTTTAAGCTACTTGTATTTAAAAAGCTTAAACACATCTAAGGAGCTTAGTTGTCTTGCAGATGCAGACATACACCTGGGAGTGAGGCTAGGGAATCCCCCGACCGTCTCCCTATCAGCAGCAACACTGATCTTATTTCTTCACTCTACCTCATTCTGAAAAACTCTTTTTCTGTCTTCTTCTCTATGCTTTCTCTCCCCTTTTCAGACATTAATGCAGATAGACGGTCTGTGATACTGCAGGAAAAGCCATCCCTGTCAGGCTTTTTAAATTCTAACAGCTCTGTGAGATGCTAGATTGCCACTGATGTCCAAGCACCTTGTTTGACAGCGAGGGAGAAAGTGAGTGGGCAGAGTAGGGGTGTTATTATAAGGTTTCCCTTTAACTAAGGAGACCAGGCCTGAGCCAGAGCTGCCACAGGGCTCTTCATATTCCCAGAGGCACTCATGTGCATTGTACTTACGAAATAACAGGTTTGGCCTCGGTTGTTCTATTTTATGGATTACATTCTTAATTATTGCTGACATTTTGTTTTCTATGACTTTCCATGTGATACAGATGAAGGGAAGGATAAGCGCTGGGGTGGCAGTGTTTTGGTAAAGCTGTTGAAGACATCTATTCCTGTCAGAGACCAGCTTGTCTCATCTGTGCCATATGTTTTGGATAAAGTAACATGTATTTTTATGTGTGATCAACAATTAGCCCCAATGCGTTCCTTGTTTTCTGGCTGTAGTTCCCCTAGCATCAATGAAATGTGCTTGAGAAGGAGCAATTTTGAAGTGGTTTGCTGTGTTGTAACTCCAGAGTGCTCTGTGATTAGACATTTTTCTTCTTTGGTTTTTCTTTATCATTCTCCTTCCTTCTTTTTCAGTCTCCTTTTATATCAGCTGACTCACACTCTCTGTTCTTTTGTTCTGGTGCCAGTTGTGACAATTTCATTGTAGTTTGTTGACAAACTGTCTTTGATCAAGCACAAGCAGGCCCCGCAAATTACTTCAAACACTTCTGTCAAATCGGAAGCTTAACTTTTTTGTTCCAAATCACTGATTTGTTAATGCTGCTGATGTATGCTGATTGAAGTTCCATGTTCCATGTGCTCAGTGGTCAAGATTTGACGGAGGACACTACAAACCCCTGAACAGAGTTGCTCTCTGTCACTTATTATACAAAATCTTGCACAGAGCTTCAAGTCATGATGGACCCTGAGTGAGTTTTAATGAAAGATTTCCTTTTTGATCCCTGCCAGGCCTTCTACCAAGCAATATCACCCACTCCTTAAGATCTCACTATTTCAAGTTAAGGGTAGAGGAAAAACTGCACTGCTGGAAGTGAACGGGCTATATTAAAGGAAAGCAACAGGAGCTGTATCCGACTTAAGGCCCCAGCATGGGTCAGTGAGAGGAAGGATAGTAAAAGCAAGAGGGATGTGTGTCCCCCTCGGCCTTCACTGACCAGCAATGAGGTGATCCACTTGATGGAGCAAATGTGTGTGTGCGCGTGCGTGTGTGCGCGTGCGTGTGTGCGTATGTGTGTGTGTGTGTGTGTGTGTGTGAGTGAGTGAGTGAGTGAGTGCAAAGCAAGAAGGAAAAAGTAGACTGGTTTTAGTTCAAGACAGGAAAATGCTCAAGTAAGAGCTTGAGACTTCTGTTTAGCACTGACCTATTTGTACTACTGTAATGCCGTTGTGCGATTTATTATTTTAACTGTGTGTGTTTGTGTGTGTGTGTGTGTGTGTAAACCACCACCAGTTTACTCTGGTAGTATCGCCTAGGTAGAGGTCATGTGAGGCGAGCAGCAGCAAGGATGCTATATCAGGCTCTTTCCCCTGCGTATCTTCTGACACCCTGCTTTTTTGTTCCTGTTCTTAATTTGAGTCAGGAGACTCACCCATTTCATACTGCACAGTCCTGAACCGAACAGCCCCCACAGAGAGAGGAAGGAGTTTGGTCATTAGAATGATGTCAGTGTTTGGAGAGGATGAGTGTGTTGGTAGTGGGGGGTTAGATGAGTCTGGTAAGGGGAATGAGGGGAGTGTGGGTGAGTGTGGGTGAGTGGGTGGGGGCATGGTTAACACAAGATCCCTCACAGAGTTGCTAAACTCCATTACAGACTGAAATAGAGGGAAGAGGACTCTTTACAAGGATGAAGGAAAACGTTCCACTTTTAATCTGTTACCAATCTAAAAATAACTTCTCCTTTCTTCTATACTGCCCACTGGGGCAAGCTTGTTAAAGAGCCTGTCTCCAAAGTGCTGCACGGGACCAAACAAAAAGAGGAGAGGAAAGAGGGAGGGATGAACATGGAAAATGGAGCACAACAGGGAGGGCAGAGACAGAGTCAAAAAGAGGCAAAGAAGGAACAGTCCTTGGAAAGATGTGGGACAGATGAGTCTTCCAAGGAGTGACACTGAGTGCATGAAGCTGTATGAAGCTGTAGACTGGATCAGACTCCCCTGTTGTCAACTGTTCCCTCTCACCGGGCCAGCCGGCCTTGGTGCAGTACCATTACACACCTATTTGGCCCCGAGGCGTATGTGAGTCTTGGTGCTGCAATAAAAGCACCTAATGCTAGGAAATTTAGAATAACAGACAAGCTTTTACAAGGCCCAGTGGCACTCCCAGAGTTGTTGATCACACAAGCAGTGAATCACACACACCATATAGTCACCCATTCTTCAAGTGTTTCCCAGCTTTCCAGTCCCCGTGTCTTACTAACAGCTCGCTTCTGTACCAGTTCAGCCAGCCACCCAACGAGACGTGATATCGTCATCTCAGTTACTTTTATGTTGTGCTTTTTCCCCTGAGTGCCAGGAAAATGGATGGAGCAGGTGAGTGTTGGGTTTGTTTTCATTGGGGACTGGGATTTGGTGATTTGCGCCAATGATTTGTGAGAAGCATCTAACAAAGAGGGGAGCAGGTTCTAAAAATACTAGACACTGTCTTTGGGACATTGAGTTCTTCCCTTGGAAACCCAAACAATCTTTGGCTTAAATTCCATCTGGCCAATGGTTGGAAGCTGCTCTGGACTGTACACGGCCATGGTTTTGTCTGAACAACTTGAAGCAAATCTGGCACATCTGCGACCAGGTGTATTCATTGTGCTCCTCTGACCTAGAGATCGCCAGGTTGTTTAATATCAGTATCCCATCTCAAGCAGCAGTTAGCATAGACATCCCATCGTCTTTACCACTTAATTTTTATATACACACTGCGACCGTGACGTTACGTTACGTGCTCTTCACATTTTCACTCAGACGGCATAAAGAGCAGAGCATGGGCTGCCAAGTGCCAAGTACACAGTCACAGCAGCACAATTACCATATATAGCTGGTAAACGACATATGGCTCCTTAAAATCGAGAGAACGATCACGCAAATATGCTGTCACATACCTTACCATGGGTGCCTTCTTACTCCTGTGATGTAATTTTCCCCCCTTAAGAGAGGGGCACTGACCCCCTACCACCATAACTTTTGCTTTCCCAACAATGGAACAGCAGCTGGCTGTCTGTGGCAAAATTGCATCACTGTGGCAGAAGTCTGAAAGAAAGTCGCTAAGCACCTGACAAACTAAACGTCATTCATAAATTCCTCCTCGACTGTTGCCAAGTGCACAAGACCTGGTGATGTGTGGACTGTTTGACTCTGTAGTCATGATTACGCACACACACACACACACACACACTGCTGTCCTCAAATGTCCTCTAGCTGGCTTTCAGTGCTGCTTTGAAGGAATAGCGGTTGTTGGAAAGGGAGGTGTGTCCAGTCTGAGATAAGAGCATGTCCTCAGCTAAATCACCCTTTTCTATTTTTATATTAGGTTTTCACTGACCCTACAAATCACAAATGCAATAGAAATCTACGTTTTTACAGGTTGGTCAATGCTTCTAACATTGCAGACATTATTAAAGCTTGTAGACCATGTAGTTTTTTTAATGGCCCCCACTTTCTGCAAGCGTGATAAGCAAGGTGCATAAGGGATACAGAGACTCTATTGTCTGGAGGAAATCACAAATCAAACATGAAGATATTCCTTTCTAAGTCTCTCATTTGAAATATTGTATTAATGTACTGTTCAGCATAGTTTTCATGTCATGAACTTGTTTCAAATGAAAATAGAAATAAGGTGATGTAAAGACTGTTTGTTTTTTTGTTTGTTTTTTGAGCTGAAAAAGAAAACATGATATGACAACCCTACATTAATGTTATGTCTGTGGTGCTGAATCCTTGCATGCAAGAGCAGGTTTACCTAATGCACATTTAAAATACACCAGATATCATCAGTCCCCAGTGAGCTGGCAAGGAAAATGGGATCAAAGACATGTGAAGTAATCACATTTTACACGTGAAAAGCTCTTATTTATTCCGCATTTCTGCAGATTCAAATATTTATACACGTTTCTTAAATTATGGCGCCGAATTTTGACTACATCTTTGATCAAGATCAGGGTGTGTTTTGGTGACCTGTGGTCCACGGAGACCCACTAGCCCTAGATTAATGGCTTTCCTGCTGCCAAGGAGATGCAAGCTATGCCAACACAAACAATTGGGCACGCGAAGCGGGCATGACAAATTTAAGTGAGGGCAAAAGGGCAAAAAGGAGAACACAGTCCAGACTGGCAGGATTTTTTTTTTTTTTACTGCTTGAAGGCACCATGTGGTCCACAGTGCTGTACCAATAGGTCCAGCTTGTCCCTCTGTCTCAGCGTTTTTAATGGTCTGTGACAGGGCTTCCGTTCATCAGAGCTTCACATGGGTGCAATACTAGCACATTTCGTGCATTAAGAGGTTGATGCATACAGTGTGCTATTCTTTCCTCCGCTTTTGCAAATGGGGAGGATTTTATCTAAATAATGTGTATATATCTGAAAGTCACTGATTTATTATAATGTCTGATTTTAAAAACAATTATTTCTATAAGTCCCTAAAGGTTTCTTTGTTTTGATGATTTATAGATTGTATCCTGTCTCTGACTACAGTGCTAAACATTGTGAACACAATAGCTCAGTGTTTGTTTAATACTTTCCAAGTGTTGATTTTATGACAGTCTCATGGCACATGCTTCTAGTTTTTAATCTCCTGTTGTTTTAATTAAGTCACTTGACTCCATCAAAGTAGAAAAACAGTTGCACCTTAGATTTTCCTTAAACGACATGAGCATGCAGAGGCACAATTGTGGGCATGAATGTTCGCAATGCGTTTGAGGGTCAAGAGGGGATTGTAGGTGGTTGTTTGTGCAGACACAGTGAGGAAGCGGAGTGAGTGTGAGAACCCGAGCTGGGAACAGTCTGGGTTTCTTGTCTTTCTCAGTCACCGAGGAGTAAAGTGTTTGAGCAGATCTAGATGCATTGCAGCTGTAAAAATAGGAAAGAGAGGGAAAGTATGATTCATATGATGGAGGACGGGGTTACTCCAGCTTGAATATGCTTGCTGCACCATGACGAGGATCGTACTGATTTGCCAAAGTCAGGCCTTATCAGCCAGCTCCCTCAGTGACTCAGAGAGATGAAGTGTAGGAAAAACTAGTTTGTTAAAGGGGGTAGCCTCAACGTAAGATGTGATGATAGAAGTAGAACCACAGTTCAAGTGAGTTTTTGTCCCGATGAATGATCCTCCTCTAGTGGATCATTTAAGGTTAACAAAGAAGTGTGTAAACTTTAAGGCTGCTGATTAACCTCACGTGTGTCGGAAGCACTTTTAGCGCTTTTAGTATTTTTTGGGTGTTTGCAGTAGCATGGCATGAAATACTTGGGATTAATGCCACTCATTCAACCTGTATAATCTTAGAAAGTTAACATTTCACAGAAGGGGGAATATGTACGATCCTTGGAAAAATATTCCAAAGTACACAGCATTCTCTTTGGGTCACTCTTTGGCTTGGCCCAGTCACCTGCCTCACACACAGGAAGGGTTGAAGCACAGAAGCCACTTTCTCTAATCCTAGCCTCCAGCATTGGTCTCCAGTGAGCCTGAGCAGGCCTGAGGGGAAACGACGTGAGCTCTGCCAGGGGCTTTGGTTTGTTCCTCAGCCTCCAGTTAGCTACTGACCTGTAAGAAGGCCTCCTGTTCCACGTGGCATAAGTAGAGGAGAGAGTGGAAAATAATGTATAGTCTGTTGATCAACCTGATATTAGTTCTGTAAACACAGGTTCGGTAGATGCTGCAATACTGTGACTCTACTAATACAGTCTTGCAGAGCGCTGAGTATGTACCTGCAGGTGTTGACTGAATCCTATCCATCCATCCATCAGTGGTGCTGTTGTCGGCATTGTTGTCTACATTGGTCAAAACTCTCAATAGTCCTGTCCAACATGGATTAGATCAATACTGATGTTGTGTAGTGTTGGGACAGCAGGGACTGGATCAGTCCTGGTTCTATTCCAGCCACCATGGGTCAATGCTACACACTTTCAGTGGCTGAGCTGTGACTGTATGAATGGCTTCTTGCAGTGGCCTTACAGAGCGTCATTCTTCTCGCCCTCATCTGAGGCTGACATCCGAGGGGGAAGCCCAGGGAGCCGGCAGGCTAAATGTTTTTCTATCCCCCTGGTAGGAATGGACGTATCGGGTGCTGTTTTAATACGTTTAAGTAGAATAACAAGGCAGTGTCCAGTGACCGAAAGTAGGAATGACAGGGACACTAGTGAAAACAGACTAATTTCGTATGGCCCTCCTTTTGCAATATAGAGCCGGTGGAGGGGAGCAAAAACATCCAGTCCAGTGACAGACTCATCATTAATGCTCTGGATTTGTTTATCTTAAGAGTTATTTGCCCACTTCGCCTTTTCCCAAAGAATCTTAAATACCCCAGCCCCATTCGCCCTCATTTTGGCTGATGCTTAAACAGTCCAACTCAGTAAGAGTCTGTTATCCCCATGTTCCCATCCTCCCTCTGTTGGGACAAAAAGTGAGCATTCCGTGAATAACAGCACAGCTCTAACCCCCAAACTACCTGTCCCCTCCCTTCATACAGGGATTTTAATAACCTACTGCCATTTCTCCTCTGCACCTCTAACCATGAGGTTCCCATGGAGTGGCAGTATTTCCTTAGTAAATTACAAGACACATTTACCTATGAAGCATCACCATAACTCTTTTGCTCAAATGAAAGTTGCCCTTTTATCCATGACCCTTGCTCCTCTATTCCCCTTCTTATGTAACAAAAGAGATGACAGAGGTGTGGCTGTGCCAGACAGACATCACACAAATACTTAAAACGAGCATGCTTTACCTCCCCGGCCTGGTGGCAGCCCTGACACAGTTTGTCTTTCAGGCACCACTGAAAAGAGGGAATGAGCATCCAAATGATCTCAATACCTCGGAGAGAGGAATATTTGTGAATTTTGGTAGAATCAGGGAGGAGCATTAGGGAGAGGATGAATAGGGTCCTGTGCTCAGCCCCTGGGTGGACTGAACCCTTCTGTTTGTGCTTTTTTCGGCCTTGGCACACAGGGCTGCCTGTGAGGAGTGGGTCGGAAGCAGGAAGTGGTTGTGTAAGGCGATCTGCAGATGCTGCACAGAGCTCCTTTTCAAGCAGACCCTTTGGTCCAGTTCAGCACAGCAACACATCAGGTAGTCATCCTGCTGCTCCAAGGCCACACCCACATGGGATCAATAGGTAGAGAGAAGACAGAGGTGAGAGAAAAGATAGGGAGACAGAGTGAGGAGCAACATGGCATAAACAATAGTGTAGGCTCTTGCTACTCATTGATCAAATAGGGACAAATGTTTCCCTAAGTGCTGCTGAAGACCAGAAATGGCTGAATGAGAGTCCAATTGCTGTATTATCCTAAGCCGGATCTGGACTAGATTGGCAGTCAGCACTCAGAGACCCAGGAGCTGACTTCCTTTCCTCTTCCTCGTATCTCCCCTGCTTCCCTCTTTTGGACTTTTGGTTTTCCCTGGAGACATAATTCTTGTCGGTGACTTGCTCAACTCTGTTTTATCTGATTTCAGATCATGTAACTGCCCAAGGTCATCATTCACCCGAGCTCAGTATTTTTATGGATAGCATTTGCAGCTGCAAATAAAAAAGGGGCCTCACTTACAAAGGTGGCCCACTGACAGAACTCCCATTTTAAACACTGGGCAGGAATTTGAGGCACTCCAACTAGTCCATTACTTTTCCCTTCATTTTGCTTTAATTATCCTGGCAATTTCCAAACCATTACCATAAAGTGGTTTTGAGCAGGATGCATACCGCCTCATCTCCTGCTGTGCTACATAAACAAACACAGTAAAAGTATAAAGTTAGAATCATGCTGAAATGTCACAAAATGACAGCTGAGAGGAGCTTCACCTTGAATGAATGAGGCTTTTGTTTGAACAGGATTCATTGTTTTTGTTTCCAAGCGCTACTTTAAGTGCAACTAAGCTGTTGAAGTGGACAAAAGTGTTGGGGCCCTGAAATAGAAACAAGTATTTAATGATGTTTGCTCGCACAGGGCAGCTTTTGTGCATGAGTGCCCATCAATGGTGGAGCAGGAACTTTAGTAGCAGTTTGACTTTATTTTAGTAACATAGAATATATTGCGGTTTGTATTTTTGGTGAAACAGACTCAAGTATGATGAAGCGATTTAGTCAAACGTCTGTCAAATCATTTAGTGCCAGTGATCTTTTGAGGTTCTGCCCAGGCCAGGGAAAACTTTTAGAACCTAGACCCAACAGAGAGGAACATGGACACAGACAAAATCCAGCTCACTGTTCCACCATAGAGCTAATAAAAACAAATGAATAACAAGCTTCACAGCGACCAAAGCCCTGCTGCTTTGTGTTTATGTATATTTTTGAATACCATGTCATGAGTTGACGCCGGCTACTTAGGAAAGCCTGAATCATAATAAGGTCATTTGGATGTTTCCTTGGACTATTTAAAAGAAGGTAGGCAGAATGAATTTGGAAAATACTGGTACTGACTCATGCACACTGCCTGGAATTCCCTTGGAATCGGTGAAAATTGGACGGAAGAATCAAAAAGGGAGAGAAAAATATTACCCAACTGTTTTTTTCTAAGCTATCCTTTCCACCTTTTCTCTTGCCATATGTGCTGCAGTAGTGTCAGACAACATTACTCAGGTTTACCCCAAGACACTTAACTCCAAATAACCTCACCTCTTGCTCTTATTCTTTGAGTTAGCTCTGTTGCTCCTAGCATCAAACCATGACTGTCAATCATGCGCTTCCTCAACTAACATTCATCCTAAATCTTCTACAAATGTTTTTGTTTCCTACCAGCACACACCCCCACCTGCTCTTCAGTTCCTATGACCTCACATTTAAATGTAGAGGTTTATTTTCATGCGAAAGTGGGTTGGAGACATAAGATAGCGATAGAAAGCAAGACAAACTGAGTGAGAGAAGTAAAGCTAAAGAGTGATGCATCTGGTGTTGTGGTTTGAAGCTGAGGAACTTGAGAACGTGGAGGCTTACTAATGTTGGTTTTCAGGCCCTATTCTCTTCTCTTCCCCACACTCCTGCCTTCATTTTTTGAGCGGCTCCTCTCAGTGTACATCACATGTCTTACCTGGTGCCAAGTCTATAGGAAATGAATCACTTCCTGTCACGAGTGTGCTGGCCCCTTTAATTTAAATACCTGCATGCTAGCCCGTGACCCCCACAAGACTGTGTTAAATTTGACTGAAACCCTTTGATTCATCTGCTGGGTCTTAAAAAAGTAACATTATACGTATGGCTCTATAAAAACCTACTATCAGACTGCATGTCAGTCACAGACTATATGCTCAAATTATACATGAAAGCACTTGCACACTTAAATGCTGCACAACCACATACAAAGAGGTGCACAAATTTACAATCACACCCATTTAAGTGTGCAAAAGTACTCATTGCAAAAGTACTCATTGCATTTGTGTAAAAACCTGAGATGCTCTTCTCCTCTTCTAATTTCAAACATGAACTTAGACTAAAGGTTCATTCACAAATACCTCTTTAGTAAATCTGCCTGCTCTGTCTCACCAAAAAAATATGTTTCATGAGAATTAGTGTAATTTTGTATTGTTACATGGTACTTTTATGTAGCCTACTTTCTCCAGGTTTAAGGAAAACCCTTTTGCCAGTCACGTGCTGGAACTTGACTGTCTGGATACATGTGAAAAGAAACCGCACTCTAAGTCTTGCAAAAGGTTTTAGCTAAAGGTGAAAGGTTATGAGTGAGGCCTGCAGGTACATTGCAGTTTAGACCAAACAAACTTAGAATTTTTGACACATCCGAGCTTCCCAAGTCTCAATTTAAAATGATTTTTTCCCAAATGTCTTATTCTTTTTCTCCATACCATTAAAAAGCATTCACATAACATTCTTCTCAAGCGGATAGTGTGGTGGTTCATTAGGCCTAAAGCGCTCAGTCGCTGCTGTGTATAGGAGAAACAAATCAATATTTATTTTAGGAAGATTAAACTTCAAATGGTCTGTACAGTACTTGTAATTTATTGATATCACTAGAACTTATGAAGTATCAAATCCCACATGCTGATAGGGTCACATTGTGGGAGAATCTAGAATTTCCTGGCGGTTGAAAGCATTAGTCATTCCTGTGAAGTGCCAACTTCATGTTGCCCAAAACAATCGTTATGGGGCTTTTGTGAAACTGCGTCCTCTGTGATCCTGGATGAATAGGAGCGTCTATATTGCTGAATAAGTGCTTTTGCCATTTATTCAATTCCATATGAGCCAAAAGGACCATATGTCAAAGCATGTGCGATCAGTGACAGGAGGACACAGTTACCTACAGCCCTGCCTGCCCATGCATGCTTGTCTTAGGTGTGTTTGTTCATTGATTAATTAGAGGGAGGGTGATGGGTCAGCAAGAAAGTGAGTCCCCCGAGGTCATGGGTTGTAACTCTGTCTCTACAATTCCAGTGTCCTCTCTGGACTTTCACCTATGTAACACTGGGCTTCAACTCCTTTCACTGCTTCTGGTTTCCTATATGTAAATGTTAATGGAGCTCAACATGCAGCTCCTACAAAAATAAATGCTGCATCAATGCTCATAGAAAATATTACATGGCTATAAAACTGTGGAACTCAATAAAAACTATTTTCATATGATGAATACCAAATTATTCTTCTGTATATAAAGCTCTATGCTGTAGCTACATGCTAAGATTGTATGCCTGTGGGTTTACACACATGCATGTGTATCAAAAAGCAGGGATGATAAATGGAGACAATATGTTACAATAACATTTTTCCCATTCACAGATATAAATTGATATGTAAGTACTGTGTAAAGAACTTTTCTTGTACACAGTACAGCTTTATAGCATGTTTAAATCTCAAGAATGGGAAACTGACTTTTGCACTCTTTTGTTTGTTTCTTTTTCGCCAGTTCATTTGTTTTCAGCATTTTGAAGCGCAATTAAAGCTAAAGATTTACGATCTGCTTGTAGCGCATGGCAGAAATTGTTGAAGCCAAGACTGCCATATTTCATCCATCGCGTCTTTATGTGTGTGCGAGTCCATCCACCACATCCAGAATCAACATTTTTTTTATCCAGTAACCACCTTAAAACTGCTACTTACTTTCTAACCAATGTTTAATTACTAAGAGGTTTTAAGGTGTGTGGTTTGATAAAAGAAAATATTAATTGAGTCCCTCTTCCCTTTTATATATTTATAGCTGGGGTTATCTGTTTTGTGTGTATTATAAAAGAAACTGTCACTTATTAATATTCAAAAGCACAGTTTCAGACATAACTATGATAACTTATTTTAAAGTACTGAGGGCCGTCTTTAATGAAACATTGTCCTATTAAATTTCACTTTCTTTAGAATTCAATGAAACTCTGTTGATTTTGAGAGGCAACCAAATATTTTGGCCCGGGCAGAAGAAGAGACAAGCAAATATTGAAACGCTTACATAAGGAATGCTTGAGGAATAAAACCCAAAAGGATTTTGTCAATTAAGGATAAGGTTGTCAAGTGGGATTCAGGAAATTTAGCTTGCCCTCTCGCTAATATCCTGTTCCTCTCAGTCCTGTTTTTAAATCAATCGCACACTTTTTTAAATTGCCACACAAGGGATATTCCACTGACATGCAGAAATAAGAGATATTGTGTCAAAAAGAGGAAAAAATAACCTTTAAGCGCTATTAAACAAAGATTCCATCATGTTTGTGGAATGCTGTGGTTTTCAATATGGAAACAGACTTGGTCTAGAATCCAGTGGTTGGAAAAAAAAATAAATAAAAGAAAAAGCTCTTCTGAGAGAGAGGAAAAGGAGGAGGTAAGGGGAGCCTCTGGAATTACACACCAAACTTCATAGACACTCAGACACACAAACGCACCAAACACTCCTTCCATCTTCCCCACAGTGGGTTATGGGTGGGGTTGGGGGAGGTGGAGATGGAGGTGGGGAGGCATGTGTATAACAAGCACTCTTCAGTACTCGGCTCACTGTTTCATTTGACTTTGTTTTCTGCAGCATCTTCAAATATTCTGAAGGTCTGTGCCAAAACATCCCTCAGATGGAGGAAGAGAGATGACTCATAAGTTCTTCTCTGTACATAATAAATTGGGGAATCTAATTTGTAAACGACCGACAGACAGCTGCTGTTCCCACCTCCAGATCCAAAGCTTCTGTATTAATAATTGATTGGTGTTACACTTGTGAAAGCACACTGGGCTCGTCTCACAGCATAGTATTTGTCCTCCTCCTTTGTCTTTGAATGTGTGGTGGAAGGCAAATTTCTTGCATAATGGTTTCTCCAAAGATACGGAGGAGTAGGCAGGTGCTGACCAAGGTTTTGGCAGCACGCCACAGTATGGGTAGCAGCCAAACATTCTGACTGTGCATTGCCTCCTCTGGACCAGTCATGCTTCAGGAGGTGTGAGAAGAGCTAAAATTCTTCCACCTGATCCTCCTTCCTGCGCCCCAAATACCAGCCTCCTGGTCTCCACAGATTCCTTTCCACCACCACCACCCTCTAAACAGCCTTCATCTTCATCTATCTTCTCTCTCTCTCTCTCTCTCTCTCTCTCTCTCTCTCTCTCTCTCTCTGTTGTTTTTGAGATGACTCTGCAATATTTTAGTAAGAATCGAAATGCAGAGCCAGGCTACACCAATACCAGTTGTTGACTAGCATTAAAATAAGATGTGGATCACTTGGCATACAGCTGCTGTTCTATTGTCTGTAATAATGCTTCGCTTCTGGAGATACAGGTTGTTCAGGATCAGAAATGTGAAATTTCTGCATTGTTGAGACCACGTATTTGGGAGTTATGATCTGCTATTATCATATCTTTTAACCAGTTTTGGGTGCCCTCCTCTTACAGAACATACATCTACTAAAAGTTTGAATAGCTCAGAAGAATGAGATGCTAAGTCTACGCAGTGGAATTGCAGCCATTCTAGACGAGTTGCACAAAACGAGTTGCGTTGTGTTTCAGGAACTTTTCTCCACTCTTCTTCACGCTGCACTAAACACATTGGGTCAGCCTGGAAGTAAGGCACAGGAACAGCAAAGAGAAACCAACACCACATACATCCTGCACCATAATGACAGGAAAGAAGGAAATTGATTTTCCACCCAATCACATTTATTTCCAACTCCACTCACACTCACTCACAGAGGCACACATGCACCTATACCACAAACACACTAGTTCTTCAAAACTTCAGCAGTCTCAAGCACGAGAGTGGTGTTGTGGTGAAACCATATGGGGCGCCGCTGCCCGACGGACTTGGTGACTTGACATGAGGCTCAACGAACACACACAAATACACAGGCTCATTCAGCCTTAATTGACTTGTAAAACTCCACAATAACACACTTTTATGGCACAAATTTTGGTGCAGTCACACAGGATTTGATATCAACTTGTGCCCAGCTTGCAATTCTCTCCCTATACTGCCTTTATACACAATCCAAGAACAAGTTATACGACATAACAGTGAACAGGCTACGCCAAGGGTGCCACAAAATTGCCAGATTGATATGTATAATGTCTATATCTAAAGTAAGTCTGACTTGTGTGGACAAGACTGGTGGAGGGAGAGTGCTACTGAGCTGTAGAGGAAGTGGACAAGGCATTTATTACAGTATAAATGACCCCTTATGCCTTATAAACTGACAGCTCAGGCTATGGTGCTACTTCTGTGAGGCTCTTGCGATCTTCATAGTGCTGTTTTTGTAGCTGGAGGCATTCATCCACAGCCCCAGACCTCAACGGCCAGTCTGGGCAAATACCAAATTCAGTTGAAGCTATATATGATGTATGATCATGACTGTTGACTGCAGAGCTGCAATAAGCACTTCCTGGTGGAGATGGCGGCAAGACCATTCACACCAGTTTCCCCAGCTGGTGGAAGAAATAGCTGCAGACACTCCAGCTTTCAGATCCTGTGGAGCTGTAGGGGTTATGTGATTTTTCACAACCAGCTTAAAGTCAGCCAGGTCTCAGCCTAACACAACCCCCGCCCCCCCGGCTCCCTTCCAACCTGCTAAATACCACTGAGAGGTTTACCAAAAGATGACACAAGGAAACACATGCCAGAGGGTGATACCTCTTTTACTGGTCTGTCGGTATCAGACCCTCAAGATACAGTGCAATAGGCCAAGCTGTCATATCTAATTTCTGCATCCCCAGCTCCTGTCCTCTCTCTGCCTGTGAAAGGAGCTTGACTTTATTCACTGAATGAATTTGTCCTCAGGGACAATATGTTTTCCACAGTGGCCGCTAAAGCCTTTTCATGCTACTCCTCTGGGGCTGCAAGCTCTCAATTACACTAAAGCAGTCAACACAGCATGTAGTTTTTAGATCTATCCTATTAATGAGGCATCATGTCATGTCCCCATGAAAGAGTAGGTCAATGCTTCATCATGACTCTAGGCAGTTTGGTGGGTTTTTTTCTATTCATTTGTATGCAATCTGTCATCATCTCCTCGATAATCAGCACTAGCCGAGCTGCACAGAGCCGAGATGATAAGTTAAAATCCCTTCCAAAGGGATTCAGGTGTGTTCAGATTGAAAGTTTAACTTCATTTCACTATGGAGCATTTACTGTAGACCTAAATAATGTTGTACAGTATGTTGGAAATACAACTTTGATACAGTTCATATTCACAACTGTACCAATTCCCAAACAACTGGCGTTTTGTAAAACCACTCGGGGCCTTGGATGTAAAGTCCTAATGAAATTAATTGAATTGGCCTGGGCTATCTAATAAAGTCTAAACCATAGCATATGAGTGGAGTGGAGGGGTGAGAATGTTCACCCTGCAAGTCCTTGCACTCGTACTCCTCACTCGCTCTTGCTCCACTCAATCTGCATGCTCTAATCGAAGCTCCTGGGTTGGTAGAAAGGCGTTCAGTCATTCAGAGACATCTAATGTTTATCTTAAAATGACCCTGAGCGGGCAGAACAACCAATCTCCTGAGAGACTGATGAGGATGGAGTTTTGGCGGACATATTACTACATCCTTTCAGAGGGAATATATTTGCTCCTTTAACTTGATACCGGCACAGTGAATTTACAAATAATTAATTTTTGTACACTTATTTAGGACGAATTATAAATCCACTGCACTCTGAGAGTAAAAGTGTACACATGTAAGATGCTTGCTCCTTCCTGGTTTAAGTGCAAAGAAGAAACGCATTCTTCTGTAAGGGTGTTTGATGGCCTCTTAGGTAGTCACCCAAAGCTTACATTCATACAGCAATAATGCTAAGTAATTGCAGGGTTTTTTTCAGTCACTCCTCCCCTCCACCCCTCCCTGTTGAAGAAAATCATTAAAGCACCAAATTGCCAGAAATGTGTCTTGCTTGAGGAAAATTCAGCAGGGTGGATGGTAGCCAAGACAGAGGCTTGAACCCAAATCCTCTAGCTGAAATGTGTTCTCTCCAGCCTTCAGTTCACCCCCAACATTGGCCTTGATAACAGTCAGGGAGACGACAGACAAGCTACCAGGCCTGGAAATTACATTCTGGTGTTAGGTCCAAGTTTCACCTGGTCTGACCTCAAAAGAAGCAGAGGAGAGCCAGAGTAAACTGGGAGCTGTGTCTGGGATGCCTGAGGAAAGGCAACAAATGTCAGTGTGCCCACAGTTCTCACTGTCTAAGGGCCGATGACTAATCCCTAATTTTCCTCCATGACCTAAACCTTCAGCCTCTGTGGTAACAGAACACTGTGGCCTTGTGCTCTTTGTATTATTGTTTATACCAAATATTATAACAGCCATCAGTCCACTAAAAAGCAGGAATCCCACATTCAGATGATACTTGGTTAAAATGTGTTTTTTATATATATTTCCAGGACTTGTATCGAGTATTGGAGTGACAATGTGTGATTATACTTTCTGCAACACAGCTGTGAAATGTTGCAAGAGTGCCCTCTGCTGGCAGAAACTAGAAATATTTTGGATGGCCTTCATGCCCCACAAAAAGAATATGTCTAAATGATTTCCTTTATATACTTTTATGTTAATCAAATTTCTCTTTTCTATTTTTCATGTCTATTCTACAATGCTTTAAACATTTTCTATAAAACATAAAACAATTGTTAATGTCAATTGCTTTGCTTGCATTTTTAAATAAAATTAGTGTCACATAATCACATACATTGCGTTTTCATTGAACTTGAAGCTTGTCATCTGATCCTCTCTATTCTTCTTTCCCTGCAGATCAGCTAGCGGTTTACAATGAAAGCAAGGAGATGAACCTGCAGCAAGCAGCCCTGTCCCTGCTGTTCCTGCCACAGGACATGTACTGATTCATGCTATCCTGATGACGACGCCCCTGTCTCCCAGAGAGCACTTCTGAGGACCAGGTCTTCACAGCACGCACTGTGCACCATGGCAGGAGAGACTCAGCGAATGCATGCTGTCAAAGAGCTGGACGCTGGGTCCAAACTGCAGGATGAGGGGACGGCACTGGAACAGCAGAGAGACACAACCACAAAGGAATCTTCAGAGCACTTTTCAAATACGGGCACTGAGGCCAGAGCCAGCAGCAGAGGGGCAAAAGTTGAAAAACTAGAAAAGGAAAGGGACTGTTGTCCTCAGCAGCGTGAGGCTGTCATACGGCCACAGCAGGCAGGCAAAATTGACTTCAGGTCTCTGCAGAACAGATCCAAATTAGTCACTGACAGTAATTGGCCCAAAGGTAGCCCCCAGTCTCCAACTGGAAAGGGCCGTAGCAGAGAGAAGGGGAAGCGCTCAGGAAAGGCAGAGCGTGGCAACCCGCAGCAGCTGTACAGACTAAGCATCACAAATCCACGCTCAAACCCTACTATTGGTATTGCCTACCCTCAGCAGAAGGTTTCTCCGCCCAAGAAGTTGGAGACCAGTTGTGGCCCAGTTTCGGGCAGCTACAGATTCCACTTTCCCAGTATACCAGATAGAGAGGCCGAAGTACAACAAGAAGAGATCAACTATAGCCGATGCTTTCAGGAGGCTTCCTCTAACCTTACCTCCCCAAGTTATACCTCACCTTCACTGGTCCCCTCAAGTGGGACTTCATCCCACCTACATCCACCCCTGTCACAGCAGCAGCCTGCCTCAATGGAGAACAACGGTACACAGCCCAGCAGCCAGCTGATCCTGGCTGACTTTCAGCTGAGTGGCTCTAACACATGGCAGTCTCCTGAAAGAACTTTTAATGGTGCTAACTATGGGGTTTCATCACAGAAATCCGCAGCTCTTACGGAAGCTAATAAGTCAAATGCCTTTGTGCCTGGTCCATTTCAATATGGATATAACTTTTTGGAAGAATCAACCCCAGACTCTTTCTCTTGTGAACAGAATCCCCAATCCCAAGACTTTACAGATTCTTCCCTAGGTTCTGTTCATGTGACCCACAACTCTTTTTCCTACACGTCTGAGGAGGGTCAACACATAGCTCAGAACAGCACGCAGTTCGGTAATGAACAGCTGCCAGAGGACAGAAGCTTGTATCCTCACCACCCGCAGTCGCAGTTTATTCAAGGGGTAGCATCCTCCATCCAATGTCCTCGCACCGTGAGCGAGGACTCGGCCAGCAGTGACAGCTCTGGGTCCAGTTCACAGCAGTCAGAGCAGGGGAAGACTGTCCTGCCTGAGAGCACAGATATTATTGGACAGGCAGACAGTAGGGATGAGGCCATCACTTCCGGGAATAAGAGGAACTGTCACCCCAAAGACACAGCTGCCAACCAAAGAACACTTATTCAAGGAAGTGGGCACCATGCGAGAAATATTTCTCAAGGTCAAGGCACCCAAATGCACTTTTCTGGCAAAACATTTAACAATCCTCCAGTCAGTAACATTCACACAGCTCCACTGTCCTTCGATAAAAACATCAATAATAAGGCTCTAAATAGGTTACCAAACACATGGGAGGGGCCTAATAAAACATACTCTCAAACTGATCAAAACACAATTCAGTATACTGATATGAATGACAAGTTTCATTTTCAGAACCAGCAGGTGCTTGACCAGAGGTCAAATTTATCTAAAAATAGCAGAATGCCCTGGCAACAGATAAGGTCAACCTCTGCCACGCCAAACCAAAAAAGCATTGAATTATCTAGGCAAATGAGCAGTCAAAAAATGGCATACATGGTTTCCTCCAGTGACTGGCAGGATGATAGTAAGTCACATAAACATAGCTCCCTGAAAACCCAAGGCTCATTTCAGAACGGCAGAACTAGTGATGGATTTTTAACCCAAAGACAAGAGACTGTAAAACATAGCAGCAATAAAGTCCTAAGTTTCAAAGCAGAGATGAGCCACGCACAAGTATGTGAATCAAAAAATAAGGCATTATATTTTGGACTCAACCAGTCTCTTCCAGGAGCATCATCAAGAAGCTATAGCTATTCTTCATTACAGGTCCCTACTATGGGACTAATGATGGTGTCACCGTATGAATCACCTTTGCCCTCTCCAGTTCACAATCCTGCACCTAGTAGTACCTGCTCATCCCTATCCCCAGCATCCACCAGTCCCGTTAACATCAGTTCAGAGGACACTCAGACCCCTCACTCATTTTACCAAGCCAAAACACAATTACCGCCAGACCAACTGAGCACTCACCCTCACCAGTTTCACTCTGACACTCCACGGAACCTTCCCTACGCGCCGGACAGAGCCAAAGATGATATGATGAGCTACCTACAAAACAGCACACATCCAAAGTCTACTGTGGATGGAAATAAAACATTCATGGACAGTTTTGGTGTGGAGCATCATCAGCCTCCACCACCATACTCTGCACATCAGCTGCTAGCGACATCGTTAGCCACAGCTAATCTTGACCAGTTAGACGTTCTTCTGACTTGCAAGCAGTGTGATCAGAATTTCAACAACCTGGCTTCATTTCTGGGCCATAAGCAGTACTGTGCCCAGCAGACATTTTCACAAAACGATCTCAAAGACAACCCAAAAATGGAGGACAGCAGAAAGTTTCATGCAGAACCAGGAAAAGCAGTGTCATCTGTGTCAAATGTTTCAATGTCAAGGTGCCCATCTGACCTTCATTTATCTCTATTAGGCCTGAATAAAAATGGAGAGCTGATGTGTGAGGGTGAAACAAAAGGAGACAATAAGGATGATACCACAAAACTCAACATTTTCTCCAGTTCTGGTAACCTCCCTGTCCCTCTCCCTGAGCTGGAAATGGAAGATGCCAAATTAGACAGCCTAATCACAGAAGCCTTGAATGGACTTGGATATCAGTCAGACAATGCAGAGATAGACAGTAGCTTTATCGATGCATTCGCTGATGATGACCTCACCACTGTTAAAGCGGCATCAAACAAACAGTATCTGAAAAACAAGGAATCCCTGGCATTTGAGAGCAAAAATAAACAAGCAGTAGATGATAACAGGTCTTTCACACAGGAAAAATATTTTAATGAATCTGATATTGAGAGCCCAGAGACAGATAAACAGTACACAGAAAGCAAACTTGAGAAAATACCTCTGAATTTGGAACAAAATGAGAAAGTCAACATAAAAAAAGAAATCTCTCACAAAAACTCAAGATTTGCCTCTAGGGAGAAGACGAGGGAACTAGACAGGAAAGAGAAAGAGGCAAGAAAGCTGTGCAAGAGTCAGGATGAAAACACAAGTGCACAAAGGATTCTGTTATCCAGCAAGTTTTCTCAGCGTTGTGGTGTTAAAAGCTTTCAGGACAGCTCTGCACTTCGTGGGTCACTGCCCTCACAGGCCTCCACGTCTCCAACATCAAGAACGGCAATGAAAGAGAGCAAGAAGAAAAGCACTGGAGGGGGCACCTGGAGCAAAGAACTTATTCACAAAATAGTTCAACAAAAAAATAAGTTCCATAAGCTCCATGTTAAGGGTACTAAAAACCTACAGTTTTCCTTAGTGATGGAGAGACTGACTCCCACTGTGCAGAATCCTGCATTTGGAGAATACGACTATGTCTCCGACACAGATGATGAATGTGAACCTGTCAAGATAGCAAGCCAAGGCCGGCTGAATCAAAGCAGTCGGTGTAAATACACATACACTAAAGAGTGCAAGTGGCGAGCAAGGAATGAAAGGGAGCAGGCAGCATGGCGACATGAGTCAAAGGAGTGCTCCGAGGTGAAAAAAAGCGAGGAGGTCTCTCTCTCGCCTGAAAAACAGGGTTCTCTCCAGAGGCTCAGGAGGAGGGGCAGCAGGTCATCCACGAGCAGTGAACTCAGCACAACCGTGAGTGTTTCGAGTGATAGCGTCAACAGCCCCAAAAGCACTGACCGCACTGACTCTGACTGTGAGAAGACAGACATCAAAAAGAAAGAGTCTCCAGGGCGGAAAACCAATGAAAGGTCTTCTCCGCACAAGTTATGTACGGAGTCCAGCACACAAGCACTGACATTCAGTGAATCTGTCAGGAAGTATAATACTGATAAAGCCATTATTTCTGAAAACAAAGACAGTACAGTAGAGCCAAAGAAGCAACACTCAAGTCCAGATGTTGCTGATCCAGTGCCATCGTCACAGAACGCTAAAGACTCAAACAAAAACTTTGAAAAAGGCAGAAACCTTCATACAAAACTGAGAGGGACTGTTGTATGTCCCAAGAAAGAAAGTGGCTCAACAGTCAGTTCAGGCAACGCGCTACAGAGAACAGACAGTCTCAAAGAAGAACCAACACAGTGTAGCAGTCCAGACAACAAGCCACTCCAGTTGGATTCATGCTCTCCCACCAACAACAAAGACTCTGATTTCAATATTGACAGAAACACAAAGAGAAAAATGTGTGGAGGGGCCCAAGCCACGGAGACAGAAATATCAGACATCAGCACATTTTCAGAGGCGAGTGTTCACATGGCAAAAGCGCCCACTGCTTTAGTCAGTGACATAGATACACACAAAGCTGAATCCCTCTGCTCCTCTTTGATAAATGAGTTGTGCTTATCTCCAACTGAAAGCCAAGGCCCATTAATACAAAAAGATACACTTCACCTCATGACCTACAACCTGGAACAGGAGCAGGGGCTCATGAAATCCCCACTTTCATTTGACACCTCATCAATGTTCGGGGACCTCACAGGATTTGACAGTGGCCTTTATCCGGACATGCCAATGCAGAAAGAGAATTTCCCTTCTATAGACAATACAGCTGACAAAAAAGAAGAGTTTGTTTCATCCTTCTCTCCCTTTCTGGAGCACAGAGACTGGAACCTTATCGTTAGTCCTGTGCTACCAGATGAGGTATCTCAGTACAAAGGGAACTCTGAGAAAACAAATGAAAAGAAACCAGATTACAATCACGTCCCTTTGTCTCTGCCAGAAAAGATAATTGACTATAGTGCAAATATCCACAGCTGCACATCAGAGGATGAGCTAGAGATAAAGAGAATAGTGAATGAGCTTGAAAACCAACTGCAGACAACAAAGATAGAAAGCCCACCCTTGCTAGCTCAGGATGTGCCCAAGCAGCTTAAAATGAGTAAATTTTCACCTTTACGTTTGGATGATGAGTCAGAGAATGGGGGCTCTAGATTGGATATGAGCTGCCCAGTGCAACCCATAGATGTACCAGTGACCAGTCTGCCGTCTGAGCCTTTCGCTGAACCATGGGCCAGTCCATTCCAGTTTGAGCTAATGGATGGACACCCCCACACTTCAATTCACAATGAACCAGGGGTACTTGAACATTGTACCAGAAAAGACAATGATCCACCAGATTTGATCAGCACAGCCTCACACATTGAACACCCACAGGTCCATCTAGCCCAGAAAGCAGAGGAGAAAAAGACTGAGAAAGAGACCCCTGTAGAAACAAAGGAAGAGATTTTAGAACAAAAGAGATATACAGAGAACCTCATTAAAAGCCTGGAGGTGATTTCAGACTCGATATTCAAAAAAGCACCCATTAATTCAGACTACAAGGAGTTGAGTGTCACCTCTCCCACGAGTCAACGACATCAAGAAACTGAATGTAAGGCAATTGATGCAGTTGAGAGGGAAGATCAAAGTAAAAAGGAAGCAATAACTGAAAAGGAAAATATATTATCACCTCCACATATCAATGAGCGGAAAGACGATATTGAATTCATCCTGAATGAGTCACAGTCATCTCTCTCTACCTGCACTGACCCCACAGTCAATAGTAACCATCCATTTTCATCGCAGCCACTTGAGCCCACAGAAAAGAATGATAGCAAGGCTGAGACCAAAGTCACATCAGCAGAGGACGTCCAAGAGAATAGCAATTTGACTGAGTCTGCTCACCGCTCAAGTGTGGGCACACATGACGCACATGTGATTGAGGAATCTGGCAGGAAAAGCAATGCGGCAGACAACATCAATCAGTTATTTAAAAACAGCAGTGACAGACGAGAATATCTGACCGCAGACGGCAACGAAGATGCAGAAGCGGTGAAGAGAATCACTGCTGAATCTGTCAGCTGTCCCTTATCACCAGCTCTACATGCTGGCACAATTGTAGACAATAGTGAGAATATTCAGAATCTGATTAAAACAGAACTTAAAGAACAATTCACTGATTTTCCTGCAGACATTTCTTCATCACATGACTTGAAAGGGGAGTGCTCAGACATTCACCCTCTAAAAACTGCAGCCCTTTTAATACTTACGGTACAAATCCAACAACTGATATGTCAGTGGAGATTACAGACAAGCCATGCAGTCCACTACTGGTTAAAACCAATGCAGAGTACACTGGTCACTGCTCTCCTGCCCAAGATACCCAGTACATAGACGGGCCAAGTAATCTGTTGATTGTTTCACAGTCTGACCCCATCATTGACAGCAATTCCTGTAAAGTGACCCCACTTAATGAGACATTAAAATGCGAAGCAAGTTTTGGCTTTGGCACCATTCCTAAACAAGAAGAGATTTTAAATATTCAGGACATCAAAGAACATCTTCCCATTGATTTCATGGCGAGTCACCAGAACTCACCATGCAGAGAGGGGGTGGAAGAAAGTCTTTGTCTTTTTGTTCATAGTGCACCACCAACAAGTCCACTGCTGCAGACCTCTCATCAAACACCCACACAGATACGGGACACAGCAGACGATCCATGTAAGAAACAAAGCAATGACACATCTGTTCTCCAAGGCTCAATAATAAATATAAAATCTCCCAGTAACAAAGAGGACAACATTAATGTCAAAAAGGCATCTAACTATAAGGAACAACTGAGCAAAGTAGCCATGATGGAGTACTCTTTGATAAGTCCACCCACCCTGGACCTGGGAAACATAGTCTCTAAAATCCCCAGCTCTGAAACCACTATGACCTCTCCATCTCCAGTGACTAACTTTGCAGAACCACCAGAAGTATCGAATGGCCTTGAAAAGAGAGATCCGATATATGATTTTAAGCTCAGCCCTCTGAACAGCATCTCAGATGAAGCACCACAACTGAATCAATATGACTACATACCCATTTCACCAGCCAATAAACCTGAAGACAACCCCGACATCAAGCAGAGTCCCAGAGAAGATTGTGGACCGTGTGACCTGAAGGTTAACCCAGCACTGATTTTTAACAATACTGAGACTGACACGGTGGTAGCACTGAACTCAGATCCTGCAACTGAACTCAGTCTGTCAAATAAGCCACTGGTCCTTCAGCAGAGTATGAAATTCTTGTGTTTTTCATTGGGTCTCCCACCTGAAAACAAAACCAAAGATTCCCCACCTGAAAATGCAAGGCCAGACCTGGAGGTTTGCCCTGATCCAGTTGCACCTGTTGAGCATTTTCGCATCGATGCTGATCTGCTGAGAAAGGTTGAAACAGACCATTTGGATTCTCACAAGGCTCCCACTGAAGAGAGTAAAGTTATCAGGGGCAAAACAAATGATCCATCCCCTCCCAAGTCACTCGCAGT
>KV751367.1:1150251-1237161 GCA_001698575.1 Mola mola | reverse complement strand
TGCCAGTGGAGCCATTATCTACTCAACCATTTGTCAGTGCAGTCAGTGCCACCAAGGGGACAGGTTGCACACAACAGCTAAAAGTACCTGTTTGATGTTCCAGGTATAGAGGAATAAATGGGGTTGCCAGGCAGGGGCTATGCAAACAAATGAATATCTGTTGGCATTTGTGTGTCTGCAGTGACTGGAGCGGTTTGCCTAATTAATGACAAAAACCTGATTTTAATGAAAAGATTTATCCGCTTTTGCCTCTTTGCTAGCCGTATGAGCTGCAAGTATAATAGCTGCAATAACCCAGAGACATAATTTGCCAAAACCGTGCATAATCTGTGCAGATGACCCTTTACATAGGCTACAAAGCTCGACTGGCTGGCCAGCAGAGACATAGTGGTGTCTCATCCCTTCCTCCCCTTACTTGTCCACTAATTTTCATTTTCTCCCCACCCCCCAACCCCCACCTTCAGCTTCTTCTCCCGCTGTTTCCGTGGTTATCACATTGCATCTGAAGGATCTTCCCTGACATTTGATGTGGCACAAAATTGGATTTCCAGCGTGATTCTCTTCCCCAGCCCCCTCGTGGAGTGTAATCCATGCTGTGACTAATTGAGTGGCATGCCAACAGTCTGAGTGTGTAAATGGATGACTGCTGGTGAAATGTGCCTGTGACCTGTGCCTTTTTTTTTTCTCTCCGATGGTCTAAATTCACCAGGCATAGAAGGAAGGCCACACACACACAGTCCTGGCCGTGAGGGGTTCACCAATACAGTAATACATTTTTTCTTTGTCAATGTCATCTCTTGTTGTTATTGAATATGATGACCCCGCCTGTGCTGTCATCTTGCTGCCTATGACATTTAGAACTAATCTCAGCACCAGAAAATCAATTTTTCCACTGGAATGCAAAAGACATTGTATGGGCAGCCCAGACGTATGGAAATAATGCATTTAAAAATGACATTAACCTTGTGTGCATATGAAACCCTGCAATCTAAATTAAGACACCAACGCGTCAGGTAGAGATACCACACGATGACTCACCACAGCTATGTCACCTGTCTGACCACCAGTATCCCAGAAGGTACCCCAGAGGGTATCCCAGAAGGCATTGCTTTAACCTGGCAAACCTCTCGACCAGACAGAGGAAGAGCTCTATGGCGGGGACACAGCAGACAAACAAGATTTTCCCTCATTTCGATAGGTTACTTTCACACAAAATCCCTAAACTCTAATCTCAAATCTCTGTCATGCTTTTTGGTCTGAGGATCCAGCCTCTGATTTGAATTTGAATAATTGAAGCTGTTTTCCTCCCCAGAGGACTCAATACAGCTGTTTCATCGTTATTAAAAACTTTTTACTATTGTGTGTGCGTGTATGTTTGTGCCACCCTAATTCACAGCAAGCACGCTCCTTCTACACCCCCACTACAATATACACACCCAGACAAATTCACACAAATGGGCTGCGATATAGAAGTGTACACTCAACACACACACACACTTGCTCTCTCCCGAGGTTTGCTGTGACACATTCTAAAAACATGATAATTACTTTGAACACAGACAAAAAAGTTGCTGGAAGCAATTTGAAGCATAATGGCAGGCAGAGCGCAAAAAAAAGATGCTAATGAATAAATGAACGAACTCAGAGATGGATGATAGTGTGGAATACGTACCTGCAGGATTTCATTCACCAGACTCCTGCCTGCTTTTCCCATCTGTTTCTCGCACCCTCTTCCCCTTTCTCTCCCTCCCTCCCTTTCTTTCACACTCTCTCTCTTTCTCTCTTTATGGATGTGATTGTGCCTGCCAGCCTGTTTCTGGAGGAGACAATCTTCACCCTGTCGAGTCGGGGACCAGGGCTCAGCTGCAGAGACTGACATCATCCCTTTCAGTGAGGAGGTTTTCCCCTCCCGCTATCTGCACCCTCTCTCTCGCTCTCTCTCTCTGTCTCTCTCTCTTTCTCTCTATCTCCCTCTCTCTCTCTCTCTCTCACCCTTACTCAGCCACTCACTCTCTCCTTACAGTAGTATCCTCCTCCTATCTCGCCCTCCCTTCTCTTTATTTTCTCTTTCACTTGCTTCCACCTATTCCCACCACGCGTGAGACGTTCACCAAACCTGTAGCGCCCCTCACAGTAACAAGTGCTATTTCTAGGACTTTACCATCCACAGCAGCCTGGACTTGTATTGTACTTGACCCTTCAAAATCAAGCATGTGAATCCACCCTCCCAGAGGAAACTTATCCACTAGGAGTTTTCCCTTAGAGGGTTTTTATTAATAGATTTGATTGGCTAGAGGTCCCTTACAATTAGCTCCTCGTCTTTCACCCTGCATCTCCTTGAAATTCCTGTTAAAGATCAAGGATTGGAGATGCACATCAAGAATAAAGCCCTAATGGGCAGCCTGCATAAACCTACTCAGTTCTTTTAGATCGGCAGGAGTGGGAAAGGAAAGGAGCTAAGCAGAGGGGGCCTGTAAGAGTCTATTGGGATGGATGCCTGCTGCCGTGCCTAAGTTGGTAGAGATCGGTGTTGCTGTCCATGGTGCTGATTACAGCTGAAGGCGACATCAGTAAGGACAGCAGTGACCCTGCAGACCCACAGAAAATAGCCTTGAACAGAGCAGGGAGGAGGGAAATAAAACAGTTTCAGCTGCTGCAGAAAACCTTAATGAATACGTACACGCCAGTTTACACACAAACACGCATCTGTATATAGACTCGCATCTACCTCCCAGCTTCCTCCTACGTCTCCCACAGGCATTTCTCTGAGTCTCAACTCATTTAGGCTTACATTCATCATTGTAAGGTAACAGTGGCAGGTGGGATTAAAATGGATTAGCCCTATTAAAGAAATGTGTGGCGCATATTACACCCAGACCTCTACACACACACACAAACGCGCAAACACGGAGTTGTCCAAAAAGCCACATGCATTTAAGTGCAGAGCTCAAGCCTCAATCCTGTAGCACCAATGCAGCAGAGGGTATTAAAATGCACACACATGTCTGCACTGTCAGGCTCAAAGCAGACAGGTAAAGGGCTGACAGGGTGGCTTGGCGAAGACGTCCACGCCGGCAGAATTGTTTGTGTGTGTGTGTGTGTGTGTTTGGGGGGGGGCATTAGCTGCTGTGTCTTTCACTGCCTTACTGCCACTCACATTGTGGACTCCTTTTTGTTGTCTTAACTCTAGCCTCAAGAGGTAGCTTTTAGAAATCTCGTCTCCTTGTTTCCATAGTGACACTTTCCCTCCTTTGTGTGAGAGAGTATTGGTGTATTTCAGAGGCACACACAAAGAGGGGAGATAGCAGGCATAGGTGGGGAGGGGGGGAGGGGATGACAAGAGGATAACTTGGTTCACTTACATTTATTAACTATTGATAGGTAAAAGGGAGGGGAAAAGTCAGTTTTCCACACCAGGGAAAGCCTCCTCGGCTCATGTTTCATTGGCCATCAATTGTAAGGTGTTTAACTTTTTTTTTTCTTAAGTTTTTGCACCAATGGCTCCATGATGGCTTGCCTAGAACAAAGATATGTTACTCAAAATGTGATATTGACAGTAGTTCATACTAATTTTCTGCCTGTTCTCATTCTTCTGACTACAGTTTTGGGATTTTTTTGCAGGGCTTTCAATTGATGAAATATTATAATGTGCAAACTGTGGGGGCTGGCAGTGCCTCAGAAAATATACCGGATACATTCATAAAAACTGTCCAAGCTTAAAAATACCCGGCTGAAGAAAACAACCCTTCACGCACAAATGTTTGAGGCTGAAATATAACATAGGCAACTAGGTTACCTCATTTGGAAAAAATATATATAGATAAACAAAACTCGCTTAAGAAACCTCCTGTAATACTAATGTGTTTTACATTAAATTATATATTATAGACATATTATCTCATTGTGTGGTTTGTATAGAAAGTGAACTCAGGAAGCAATCATGGAAAACATTCAGAATGACCTTTAAGGGTAAAACTATTATCCAGATGAAATACTATCTAATCTGAATCGGCGGCACACTGTGTATAATGAATTATTAATTATAGATTTTAAATGGCTAAATTTATCACTTTCACAACAACCGGGGTGGATTCAGGAGATTGATGGCAGGAAAAGAGTGTGCGTGTGTGTGTGTGTGTGTGTGTGTGTGTGTGTGTGTGTGTGTGTGTGCCCATTTCAAAGTGCATACATGAGTTTAAATCTCCTCTCAATGTGGCCCAGCAGAAATGTGCACAAAGAGGAGACTTAGTCAGGGAGCAAATCCCTTCTCTGCATGCCCTCCAGCATCTCAGCCAACTGCGTTCCACATCAGTGAATCAGTATCAGCAGCAAGGACACCGGAGGCTCGGCCGAGATGCAGGGTTGACTACACATAAGGGGATTGTCTAAACTGAGACGTCTGCCATCTTGAGCTGTCACAATGCTGCTATATAAACAAGGACACACCTGACAGACCTAATGAAATGACGAATGAGGTAAATGGGGCCTCACAGAAAGGCTTAACTTTTGCTTCTCCTCTTAATCATTCTCCATAGTGAAAGCATATTCAGAGGTATGCAGCAAAACATCTGAGAGCAATGGCTGAAATGTATTGAAAAAATTGGATCTGCTCCTGCTGAGTGATTGCAGGTAACTGGTGGTTCTTGACTTTTTGGTTCTTTTTTGGTTTTATAAGAGAGAAACACACACACACACACACACACACACACACACACAAGGGCAGTGAGGTAAAAGCAGAAAGTGGCAAAAGAAGGCTGTTCATGTCAGCAGAGCTGACAGACGCTTGAGTGGCTCTGAGCGGCTCTCTGCAGCCCGAAGGCGTCTTCAACATTGCTCAGCTGCTCCATCAGCTCGACTTCTCCATAAAAAGCCAGCATATCAGCCTGACAGTGAGCCCGAGGCGGAGGTGTAGCCCTCGATCCTTCACATTTTCAAATTACTGTAACCTACCTGCCAGACATTTCCCACTGAAGACAAAAGTGAGGCTGTGTTACCCTGTAAGGATTTGTTATCTCTGAGATATTGAAGTTGCTCGTCCATTTGATTTCAAATCTCTGTGTGCAAGCAGCAAGTGTGTGTGTGTGTGTGTGTGTGTGTGTGTGTGACTCTGAGCCAGTGGTGCATGGCTGCAGGTGACAGTGTAGCCTTATCTGCACTTTTCTATTTTGTCTTGAATCAATCCCCAGAGTGTAACAATACCTATTTCTCTCTGTATAATTGGACTGGATGGCAGGCACATCTGAAGTCAGCCGATGAAAGGCTCTCCTGACAATAGTGTCTGGCCTGTGACATGACTTGAATGATATCCAAAAAGAGCTAGTGAGCAGAACAAAGAGGCAGATATAATTTGTATGGTGATCACAAAATCTGCCAGGCAATAACTCTCATCTGTGGCAGAGATACGATACAGACTGAATTTGTTGCCATGAACACCAAATGTTTGCTATCAAATTCTGCTTTCTGCTTTCTCTGCAACAGACTGTAAGTCTGAATAGCTGCCAGTGAAACAAATTATTATTCAGTTTCTCCTGCACTGTGTCTTGCCTATTTATATCTGCGTGTGAGGGTGTGAATGTAATATCCTACATCCTGATGCTCATAAACGCACACATGAGCATACAGATCACACACACAAGCTAAACACGTTCACAGGGAATACAGCTCAATAAAGCACTGAAGGAGGTATTTGTAAAACCAGGCTCCCATCTCGTGGCCCCCAGAAGCACAAAACACTTCTCTCTTAGTGTATTTGTTGTTTACATTGTTGCCACAGAAACCTCCATTACCCCAAAAATGTCCACACTGTTGGACACTTACTTTAAAAGTATCTTCCTCTTTGTCCCTTTGTTAAGCCCCCTTACTTCTATCGCTCTCCCCCATCATCACTAACATTGTGTGGTAAAGCAGGTAAACTGGGCTGTCTCACTGTCAGCGTTTTTTCATCTATACTCAAAAAGGAAAAAAAAAGATCAGAGATTCTTTCAGTTAAATTATAGGCCCCATGGTGTCTAAATAAATGACGTTACAGAGCCCAGAGTGAAATATTTCTCTGAACAGAACATTGATTTATCGCCCCTAAGTTGGCTTTATCCATACTCTGTAGTGACACGCTCTGTGTCACTACAGAGTCGTATGCTTTGACAAAGGTCCGTGTACATGGATGCACTGGTCTATACAGTAGCAGCCATAAATTAATTTAACAAAATGTCCAAATTTGTAAGGATTTCTTTTTTATCCTTTCAGTCCACTTCAAAGCCTGAACATGACCTCATGGGATATGTATCTCTCAAACCGAAGCGCGTAAAGCAGCAGGACTACGAAACAGTGATTTCTTTTCCCGAGAAAGTTGTGCAGCCCGTGAGCAGGAAAAATGCTGATAGAGAAAGATTAGTGAATTTAATAAATGAGAGCAGAATGTTTATCATGTGTCGACTTAATCAAATAAACAATGGGAAAGTGATCATTTTCCGCAATCATGTTGAGCTTTATCTTTTCAGCGCTAGCTTATTCATGTTGAACAGCGATAATGTGCTCTGTGGATGTACAGTTTAATGCAACCAATCCAACACACCTGCAATAACAACTGCAGCTGAATACTGAAAAGTATTTATCCTGAGTTTTTCCGTGTTGATTCAACGTATCGGTTGCAATGTTTGTGATATGGTTCCTTAATTTTCCTTTAATTTTTATTTATTTTGCACCCCATACAGCACTGATATACCAAGCTGGACAAAATGCTACAAGATATGAAGTTCTATAAGATCTCTATTGTTGTTGAGAAACTATTAAAATGGAGCAGTGAACCACGTCACTGCTCTGGGGTGCTTATTCCTACACACACCAATGGACTACATTTTATTTGAAATGAGTCGCATAGTCAGTATATTGTCCTGCTGCTATGACTCCTCGCTGCCGTCACGTGTGTATTACTCAACAATTAAAAATATTTCCCAACATATTTCACCTTTAGAAAGTCACATATGGAAACAAATAAAAATATTTATATAAAGGATTTTTAAAGCAACGCTGATCAGAATATTCAACAATGGATGACAATAATGTATGAATACACTGAAATTTTATTCTGAATCTGCTTGAAAATCCTAGACGTCCATTCTGCAGTTTTAGCAGGGTATGTGTTTCACAGAAGCACCAGGTTCGCTTTTAAACAAAAACAATGTGATTAACTCAGTTTATTTTAACTTCCCAGCACCAAATGGAAGATAGAACGCTAGCCGTTAGGTCAGATCCAAAGCAGAGAGAAAGGTAGGATCAATATTGGTTTTACATTCATCAGGTGGGACACAACCGCACCTTCAGATGAAAACTAATGTTGCTCTGTCACTGCTGTCTGTGCAGCAGGCAAACACATTGTCCATATTAATGCTCTATGGTTATGCTGCAACATTGTTTTGAGCTTGTTCCAATGCCCCTCTGGGAAAAAAAAATATTTAATTAACACCATTTTCCTGTTTTTTGCTATAGTACCCTTTCTCCTGTCACAATCCACTGCCTGCTGCCCTGCAGTAACCTCTTTCCCACCCTCTGCAGCGTCTGACCTTCCCACCTCAGCTGTCCGCACTATGTGCTGTGCAGTACATACCTGCCTGTTCTCTATTGGACAAACTGGGAGTGAGACTCAACAGTCAACTGCGTAACATGGTATATCTTTACAGGACAACTCAAGTATTTTTTTAACGTAAGATCTATTTCCTGTGCTTGTAGGCTCTAAATTTTTCTAAACACATCTTTTCAGTTTTTTTCTTTTTTTTTCAGAATTTAGAGTTCAGTCATTCAGATAGTAAATGATTTTAGATTCTGCACTAATTAATTTTCAAAAATATATATAACTTGGGGCTGCAGAGAAGGTAGGGTAGTCAAAAAAAAAAGTGACTGATCAATGCATCGCTTGTTTTTATTTTCATAGGCTACACTGATAGTGTGAAAATTACTGAATAATATTATACTGATTATTTTTAAACATAATGTGGTCCAGTGCAGAACAAAACCAACAAACTTCACACTGTGCTTTTAATGTGGGCTAAATGGCAGTTTCTTAAAGCATTTTTGTGTAATTTTCTACTGTCTTTAACCTGTGTAAAGGCATTTATTGCAGGGCTGCGGTATCTTATTGCAGTAGAGTGTAAAGTTGTTCACAATCGTGTGTAAATTAAGTCCCATGTGAGTACGTATGGCATGAGAATCACTGGGAATGATTTAATGATTCCTTCCACAGCTTAGTGTATCCATCATGAAGTGCCCTCCCCTGACACATTGGTCAGCGGCAGCAGGTGGTATGTTGTGGCTAAAGTGTAAGAGGCTTTCAGAATGTAGGATAGCCTGTCAGCCAGAGGCCCTTAAGAGAATAGCTTCACACCATGTCTGGTTGTAGAATGGCCTTTACGCATGCCCTCTCTCTCTTTGCATGAGTGTGTGTGTACCTAGAATCTCAGCACTCTCTTTCTGTCCGTGTGTGTCTTAAAGCTTGAAAAGGTGTTAGTTGAAGGGCGTAAATCTCTGTCCAGCAGCACGCTGGGATGGGTGTTTGGGGACTGGAAAGCTTGCTCACAGGGGCTCAGATTGATGAAGTGATGGTGATAGATGGAGGTAATAAAGGCCTGGATGTCCTCTCTGTTCAGTGATGAGGCTGGTATGAATCACCCGTCTGGGGCTGCGGAACATGATGCTGCTCAATCCCTGGGCCTTCCACCCTGCACTGCGCCTCCATCCCTGCATCCCTCCATCCCTCCATCCCGTTAACTCTGACTGTTGCCTCACCATCATTATGAGGAGATTTCTGCATGAATTGAGCAAGGCATAAACATTGAACAGCATGCCCTTACTGTTACAATCTGCGCTGATGCATGCTTTGAAATATATTATGAAGCCTGTTTATTCGTCTCGAAACATAGCAAGCTTGCAGCTCAGAACGTCTCAAGCTGTTCTCATTAATTTTGTGTCCAAACAACACTTGTTGAGTGATTGCGATGCATGCGAGGGAAAAATCCAATCAACTCGGTCGGCCTCTTCTCATGAATGGGGTCATTTGAATAAGGAAGGGCATATGAAATTACAGTGTTTGTGTCAACATAACAAGTTAATGATCTCTGGTGATAATTGGTAGCTGGATGCTGGGTCGCTGTGCTGTGGGCCACAAGGTTCAGTGCCAAGGACCTGCAGTGATAAAAGAAGCAGTGTGAGGGCTTTCAAAGTGGCACGATGCTATAGGCAGCACAATTCATCAGCGTTGCATGAATATTCATTCAGCTCTCTCTTTCCTCCGGGGCTGGTGAAAACACGTCTGTATTAGGTCTCTTCTATGTGTCTTCCATGTGTGTTTGAAGACACCTGAACCTCCTGGCCTCTCATTACGCTCCTTCTGCCTGCCAGGGAGGGAACCCTTGCTTCATTAAAATAAAACGGAAATTCTCTCATTCAGTGCACTAACAAGGCAGAGGTCAGACAGTGAGATGATTGTGAATCTGCCCCTCTGCACTTCATGGTGGGTCAGGACTGGTGAGAGTAATTGAGCTGTGCACGTGGCAAACAGGCAAATGGATTTTCCAGTCCAAGTTGTGCAGCCCCAGAATGGAACTATTTGAGCCCTTGTGATCAATTTAGGGGCATTTGCTGAGTCTTTTCCTCCTCCGTCCTGACAGGCACCTAGAGCTTTTTTTTTCATTTTCATATAAGACCTGCAGGCTTCTCTGCATTGTCTCAAGATTACAGTTTAGGGAAGTTGGCGCTTGACTGACAGGCCTTGGCCTTGGTGGTCCCTGGGGATAAGAGGAGGGGGATTTGTGATGGCTTCACTGACTTGTACTTCTCTTACAATTTTTCTCCAGGCTGGTTTCAGACTGTCAGGCTGAGAGAAAGCCCTCTCTGCATAATTCATTAGATCTCGTCTTTCTCACTCTCGGCTGCTGTGTGGCAGGCAGCGAAGCCCCATTGTTTAAGAAGACAGATTAATGGAGCTTGTCACAATATGTTAACATAGTTTATTGTTCAAAGCAACAGTTTGGAAGCACCTAAACTTCCTTTGAAAAAGGCTATTCTGCGTCTCTACTGCAGCATAGTTATGGAGGGATTCAAAGAGGGTATTAGGACCAAGCAGGTAACGACACTTGTCGCTCTCAGTTGATGTAAAATTGGTTGATTAACGATCATCGTAACAGCAATAAATTAAAAGGAATTTGCTAAAACGGGATACAGCTGTCCAGATTTCTGCCGCACCTGACATTGTTTTGCAGCAAATTACCTCAGTGTTGCCTGCAGGTGGCACGTACGCAGGCATGCCCTTTTGAAGGTTGTACACTGTCTCTGGTCATGATCAAGCACGCACTTATTTCTTAGAAATTTACAAGGGGAAAATATCTCATCTTTGATGCTACTTGACATTCCCCTTTTCAGAATATGACAATGAACAATCTCTCTGTGCAACAACCCAATCCTATATGTGTGACAACTTCTAAAATGAAAATTTCATCTGATGGCAGGGATTTAAAATAAACATTTACAGCCCTTTCTCAATACTGTACCCGATAATTCAGGCATTAAAATATTCTGAACTTTCTTTTGTCTATTACTGTTTCACATCATTTTCAACAGTTTCAAAGCTCTGTCTGTCCTTTAACCTCTTGGACGCGACTCGGTGCTTAGTACTATCACCTTACAGGAACATGGCTTGCTAGCAGGGATGGGGCCTTCCCATCTATGTGTTCGGATTAAGAAGTAAAGCAAATTCATGTATTTCAGCAGTTAAGTAGTCAGTTCAATATTCAGTCACAGATGCGCACAGCTAATTATTTCCATACTTATGTTTGTGCAGCCATTAGTTTCATTGTTAGATTTTTAAATAATTTATTAATTAATTTTAATTAATTTAGATTTCCATATTAAATCAGTTTTTTGATCATCATATGTTTATTTGTCTAAGTCCTTTGAAGTCCTGATTAGTTAGCCCGGTCAGGTGATTGAGCAGAAGCAGAAGAAGGAAGTGTTGTTCTTGTTGTTGTGAAGTTGTTTGGAGGACAGTAAACGCTGCCGACTGAAGAGATCCGTCTCCATCCTGTGAAGTCCTTTGGTAAAGACTGAAACCACCAACAAACCCCTTCGTGGCACACATGTTCCTCACATGTTTGCAGGGATAAATGCAGAGAGAATGACTTAGTTGAGATTGAGGGTATGTGGGAAAAGAGGAAACTTCCTTGTAGTTGGATGTTTTGGCTGAATGTTTTGATAAAAATCGAGCTTGAATGCTTCATCACAGTAAAGGTGAGGGTCATTGATCATTAGTCTTGATTTGCTTTGCATAGGTAACACACACAATCAGCAGTTAAACTGCAGACAGGAAAACACAAACAGAATTTCTGAAAATTCTCCCAAAAAACTTTTATGAATGTTCAGATCAGAAAATACAGCAAGGACAAAAAAAAATAAAATGAGCTGATATTTATCCTCTGATGCTACGTCAAACCATTCTTGGCTTCTCATTCAAACGCCTCTGGAGCTGTTCTCTGTGCTGATGAATACTAAACATAAGTAAAAGATGAGTTTTGCAAAATACATTAAAACCATGTCAGTTACTAATTAAATACTAATAAAACAGAGAACATGAAGTACAGAAAAATAAAAGGGAACCTTAAAGATCCTTGAATTTTCTTTTGCTGTAGTTTTTCCTAACCAGGGGTACTTGTATATCTAAAGGGTACTTAAGCTGAAGACAAGGAGATTGTGAAGTAGCTCAACTAATTTCAGCAAATAACTAATTGAACTAAATAAGACTTGATTTAAAAAAAAAAAAAAAAAAAATCCATAACAAGTAGTATAATTCTATGGGTTGGCACTTACTGATTCTTTGGCAATCAAAATACCCAGATAGCAAGTATTTGGTGACCTGGATATGAGATTTATTGACTATCTTACACCTTTCTGAATCAGCTACCACCTATAAACACAGGTTCTTTATTCATAACAATATATTGTTAAACTTTTCAGTCAGAATGTCCTATAAAATATAGCAAAAGCCCTTTCATACTGTATATTCTGTAGACTTCAAGAACCAGATAAGTGGATGAGTGAACAGTGCCACCTGCTGGTGAAAAAATAGCACATAACTCATCCCAAGTGCAAATGCACATATGATGCTGTGCGTTAATGTTTATATATAATTTACATTTGGTGCCATACTACGGTTTGTGTCTTAAACTCTCCCCGATGTTCAAAAGAGAATGCAAAAGCAAAGACAAACTACCAGAGAAAGGAACAGTTCCTCTTCACTTTGTTCTTTATTACACATTAAATATGAGTGGTGAGATTCATGGCAAAAAATAAACTCATTTGAGATCAGTTCACCACTCGACACTGCCCACAACAAGTGTGTTGTAAAGTGGTCGTTCATTCACTTCCCTAGACCTGGACCCAGTCACACTCTAGTCACATACACAGAGCGGAGTGAAACTCCGTTAAAGCAACATTCATTTAGACACACAAACAAATTAAAGCACAATTTACAAAATATGAACCTTTTCAGTATCACAACTATACAAAGGTTGTTAAAATATGATCCAGGTATAAATGATACATTTCGGAAATCAGCTGTTGGCACGCAATAAAGGAAAAGGAACATTTCAGTAAAACTACGTTTGAAACCGTATCATTAACAAGAGGGTTCCATAATTAAAATTGCATTAACAGTTATCTACTTCATGAAAAAAAAAAAGAGGTAATAAACTGGGTCAAAATTCATTTGTCCTGAAAGTAAAAAGGTATCTTTTGTGTTTTTCGTGTCAATAACATTGCTCCCCTAAAGCAGCATTTTGTGTATTTCTCAAGCACACACACAAACACACGGGATAAAGAAAATGTTGTCTCGGTTCTCTCTACCATCTAAATGTAGCACCTAATGCAAACATAGGCAAATAAAAATCTCCAGAGGAATAAATTGTAAATACAATGGAAAATATATAGGCTAACCTGGAAGGACACCAAGCCTTTTTTGTATATAAACTCAGGAGATTTTCTTTAAAAAGTCAATTTTCTGGCAAATTATTGCCTCATTTGCAAACATCAGTTCCAGTTACATCGCCACGATGCACAAGCTTTGTGAGAGAAAGTGACAAATGATTTCGCTGGACAATCATTGCTGTGGAAAGTTGGCCCAAACAATTTCACAAAACTAGCTCGAAGAACTCTTTGAAAAAGCTCTACGAAAGGAACAATCTGAAAATCCACAACATTTGAACAGTTTGAACTTCTAATCCCACCTCTATCATGAGTTGTCATATTTACGATGAACACTGAAAAATCTGATGAACAATCCTCTCGATACGAACAACTTGATCGAGGATACTGACGGAAGAGCCCTATTGTAACAAAAAATGAAATTACTATTTCCAGGACAAATTAAACCGATCCTGTGGCAAAGAAAAACCAGGAACATGTGACCATTAATGTCACACAAGCTGTCTGACATATGATTGTGAAGAGGCGTGAATACCTGCACCATATAATGACCCTGCAAGGCCAAAAGGCTGCTAGTCCCGAAAAATTATCACCAAAAAGGGTAAAAATCTGGATCTCCCAGAAACAAATTCATCAAGCAAGGGTGGCTGATTTTCCTCCTGACAAAAGCAAGTGCTGATTACCACATAGAAACCTGAAAATCTAGCCTGATATCAGTGCAGATTTGAGTTCCTTGTTGCTGGCCCTATTATGTGCATCAACCAGAGGCAGTTTGAAATGCCCATGTCATCTTGGGCAAAATGCATGCATGCAAAAACAAAAAAACCTCTAAAATGAAATATCTCATGTAGACAAAAAAAAAATTTCACTCCCCACATAATACATAGCATTAACAAACTGCAAATCAATCAATAGGTAATTAGGGCGTTAAAACACTGGGACAAGAGTAGGAGTTTGCATGCATGCTTACATCAGTGACATAACAAATTCATAACTAGGAGTCATTAGAGATGGGGAAATTACAGTGGCTGGGATAAATGGTTCTCATCTGGATGTTGATCTTTTCATCAATTTTGTACTGCTGACAATCAGGATAAAAACTTCATTCTTTGGCATCCCATACTTAAAAAGGCAATTATAGATTTTTAAACAGCCTTTTAAGCAAAGGGAGAGAAAAATGTTTTAACTCTTAATACATTGTCAATGAGTTGTGAAGCAATTAGCTCTCACTCTCTGCAGTTATGGATAATAATCCAATTAAACATCAAACCAAACAGGCTCTTGCGACACGTGAGCAACTGGCACTAAACTGTAAATTAAGTTTACTGGTGTCAAAGTAGCAAATAACAGAAAGGCAGAAAAATCAGGTCAGGTTTAGTATTCAGTATGGTGGGAATTGACAAAGAGGCTAATAATTTAGTGTAATGTACAAAATGTATTACTTTAACTGTTCAACATAGTTCTTTTTTGTCTGTCTTGAAAAGGTAAGATTATTCACATAAGTGTACACTTTGTCTTGGACTTCTTTTTCTTCTTTTTGCCCTCCTTGCTCATCTTCTCCTTATGCTTCCGGATTTCTCGCACTAATGTGTAAAAGGCATCATCAACACCCTGAAAATAAAAAAATAAAAAAAAGAAGAGGATAAAAGGCATTTTTACAGTTATCATGTATTAGTTTTACACCACAAATATATATACAGCAGAATTTAAAGTGGATGAATTTAATCTGAATTTAAAGTTAATCCCACTTTATTTAACAATTGAGACAAATTTAACTATAATTACTTTTTTTTTTTTTTTAAATCAAACTGATGCATTCTTTTTGAGTTCTTTCACTGCCAAGAAAATAAAATTATTTATTTTCATTATCTGTGGCAAATGAATTTTCAAGACAAAATTAAACCTAAATCTCCACAACATAATCATGGGCAGTCTTTCATTTTTCTGTCAATACACGAGACACACAAGAAACAAGAAAATGAATCAGTTCAGTTCGGACACAAGTGAAAAGTAGGAATGCACGATGTGTGTGTTTTAAGTGATACCAATAACCAACAGTTTTCCTCCTTGTCATGGCTAATACTAGTAACTCATAATTTCACATTTTTGTACATGACAAACTAGGTCACACTTAGTGTTATACGTACACCAGAGGACCAGAAAGGCAAGGGAGCAAATATGGCTGATTTAATATTTCATAGACATCCTCCCTCCCCTTTGAGCCCTTGTGAAACATGTATTGCAGATTACATTATCTAAAATTTTAAAAAATGAAATCCACATCAGTTCTGCATTTAGTCTTTACTGTGCTGCTCTACTAAAGGTTCAGCATTTTTTGTTTAATGGCAGAATGCACGTAATCTTTAAGAAGCAAACTGTTACTGTATCCGCAACCGTGACCTATACAGTAACATTTCCTATTGTCGGACAAACAATTTATCCGTTTGATAAATATCGTGCATCCCTACTTAATAGCAAAGATCAATCGTACATCATGAATTTTAATCAGCAGTGTTTACACCCTGAAAACAGACAGTAGCTGCAGTTACATGAGCAACATGTGAATGTAATCGGTCCAAATGGTCAACTTATAAATAAAATGACACATTGGCCTGTTTTGTGTTCCAACAGACAAGCAAACTGGGGAGCGGGGAAAAAAAAAAAAAAAAAAAAAAAAAAAAAAAAAAAATCTTTTTTTTTGTTCCAAAAAAAAAAAAAAAGGGGGGGGGGGGAAAAAAAAAAAAAAAAAAAAAAAAAAAAAAGATACATTTAGCACTTGGTATAAATGCCAGTCTCCTGCGGTGTGTATTCAAGCAGCACTTTTATAAAAATAGTCCTCGAACAGAAGGCGAGCCTTCTGTTTATCTTACTAAAAGTAATGAAACAAAAACTATTTGAAGATGGTTTCCCCTGCCGGAAAAAACAAAAACAAAAAAACCCTGCAACACTCAAAAGTAGCAGAGAAAAAACTGTTAGAAATCTTGAGAAACAAATTAGACGCCTTGTTCAGGAGATACTTTGATCTGTGGCAAGAAGCAAAGTTTAACATTTATTTTTGTAAAAGGCTCCATGTAAATGCAGCTAGTATTAATGACATAATAGGGAAAAAAATACTTGATATTTATATGTAAAATCAAATATTATACTTTTTTTTAAAAATAGGTCACCTCAGGTTGTGATGGGATGTAAGGAAAGAATAAAGAATTAGACTGCGATAATTAAACACTCTCACCCACAAACTCAATTTCTGTCCACAACATTTCCAGTTTCTTAGAGCACATTCTCCTTCAGAAACGGTCGAGCAAACGATTTGGTCCCAGATTCACCGTAATCTTCAATCACACACGCTGGCTCGCTAGCCCATTGCCCTTTCCTCATGATGATTTCAGCAGAGAAGGATGCTTTCACACTGGTAAACAGGTATGTTTTGAGTGAAAAATGTGCTAATAGGAGTGTTTTTTTGTATGAGAATCCTTCACCAAGTAAACCTGAAGGAGGTGGTCTGACTGGCTGTAAAGTGTACACAGAGCAGTTTTTCTAACATGCATTATGCATAATGCATCCCCTCCAATAGATGCAGTTTCTTTTTCTCCTGTAGAGCAGAAGAATTTTTTCTATTTCAATTTATTTCATAAACAAACCCAGTGTGAAAACAGCCTTAGATAATAACAATCCATGATACAGAGGTGCTGAAAAAGGGAAGAAACCAGCAGCCTTCTGTTAGAGCTTCACCACAGCCCCAGTAGAAACCAGCAGGTTAGCTTTGAGAGCCCATCAAGCGCCAGCTCACATTGTGCATCGTCTCCCACTGCCTTATCATCGCAATTCCCACTAACACAACACACACAGAGCTGGCGGGCGCATGGCTGCATACACTTACCCCTTTCACATCACAACACACTTTTTAAGCTTGACACAGCGCGGAGTCTTTTCTTCCTTGCTGAGCTTATTGAGCCGGTACAGCCTGATCTCCCGTACCAGAGTGTAAAAGGCATCTTCCACTCTCTGCAGTATAAGACACAACTTCCCTCAGTGTTGAGGAACACAGAAGGACATACTGTTTGGGTGCATGAGTTACAGCTTACAAAGGAACGAAGCAGGCCGATGTTTTGAGGTGGCTCTACCTGCCTTTTCTGTCCGACCTCATCAGCAACATGAACGGATACTCCACCTGTTATCCGTCTCCTGTGAATTATACCCAACTCTCACCTTTCCTTCATCTCAAATAAGAGGGAATGTGGCTGGAATGAGTGCTAATGTTGACAAGTTTTTATAGAAGTGGAAAGTATCAAAGCTTGCAAAAAAATAAATGAATAAAAAAATTCTACTCAGTATGCAGTTGACTACACATGCTTTGGCACTCCATGAAAAATACAAACTTTATTAAAAAAAAAACCAAACACTACCTGTCAGCCTAAAAGTTTGCATATAATAAACTCTAGGGTGGAGTATCACTAAACTGTGAAGCCTAATATAACAAGGTGAAAAGCATGCATTATCATCCATGTGCAAGTTTTCCCAGAGAAGTTAAGATGAAATCACTGAGATTGGAAACACTTGGTGGATTTGAAAGCAAGAGACAGCTTGGTGTGGACAGTTAATTATTGGTACACTCAGGTGGGAAACTGCAAACAAGGCTGTGAGAAAAATCAATGAGTCATTAATTTCCCCCACACCATAAGAAGCCATGATTCACCCCAGGTCAGAGGGACCAGAAAAGGATGTGTTTACAGTTCACTGCGTTAGCAGGTCAACCACCTAAGGCCATGCTCACAACAAACTCACAGACACGGTTTGATGCGACTACAGAATGGCACATCTTCCAGCAATCTTCTCTTTTTCATGCAGACTCCTTGACACATATTTACTAATTATGCATTTATAACGCAGGAACATTTTAGAAGCCCTAATGATGAAATCATTCTGCATATCCATGGCAATGTAGCATGCAATAATTACATTATCAACCATAAATAAAAGAAAATATTTTAACCAAAGGGCATATAACGATGCACACCTCACCGAGATATTTCTGAATCTGAATTTCCAAGCAACATCATTATAAACATGACCATAAGAGCCACCGAATTTGACACAAATCACCACATGACTTAATTCTTTAACTTTTTCTTGTTATGCCTGTGCAAAAGATTATCAACACTTCGCAGGGACACTATAAGCCTAAAAGCTCTTGCAAAATTAAATTTGATCTACAAGCAAAATTTAAAGAAGAACTGCTGTGTCCATTAAGCCATTGCCGGTGACTCCATGCAACTTCTCCCCACACAACATGCTCTGCAGAGCTGCAGTGGAACACTTCAGCAGAGCTGCAGTGGAACACTTCAGCAGTTTAGTGACAGAGTAAACTGCATAATTGTTTGAGTGGTGAGGGTGTGGCCATCTTTGTCTCAACTCTCACCTGTCTGGTTTTGGCTGAGGTTTCAATAAAGGGAATGCCGTAGCTACGTGCTAAGTCCTGAGCCTGCTTGGTGTCGACTGTCCGAGATGGGAGGTCACACTTGTTCCCCACCAACACCATGGGGACGTCCTCGGAGTCCTTCACTCGCTTAATCTGTTCTCTGGAAATTGACAGGCACAACAGAAATTTCATTCGATTTTTATCAAACTGGTGAAGCTATAAAATGTTAGAGCTATCTTTTCAGAGTATCGGCAATAAAGTTAACAACACTGAAACCTGTAGCACATTTATTTGATTATTAGCTTTCAGCTTCAAGTGTAAAGAATTCTTTAGGTGTTCCTTTACGTGGTCAGCACCTTGCACCTTAAACCAACGAAACCCTACGGAACCTTATCCCTTACTTAAGTATAAGGGACAAACGTGCCTTCACACTGGGTCCAAAGATTGCAGACCTTTAGTCGCTTAGCTCACCTATAGTGGTGAATGTCTTCAAAGGACTTGGTATTGTTGATGGCAAAGACACAGAGGAATCCCTCCCCTGTCCTCATGTACTGATCCCTCATGGCGCTGTACTCCTCCTGACCTGCAGTGTCCAGGATGTCCAGCAAACACGTCTCCCCATCAATCACTACCTGCTTTCTGTACGAGTCCTGGAGGGAGAAGAGGTCAGAGAGCAGTCAGATCACTGGGATTAAGTGGGCTCAATGTTCACATAGCAGCTTCACAAAAACAAAATGGTTGCGCAAGCTACTATTTAAGAAAAATTGAATATGTATGTGTCTATGGAGTGTTTTTTATTTCATTTGAAACCACAGGATTTCATCATATGACATGACTGTCTTAACATGATTTTGCTGAACATCACAAGACAATAACTGTTGCTCTGCTCTTGCAATGGTAAGGTAATCCCGTTTCCAGCAGACCTCAAAGTGTAATAGAGTTTCCAGTTTTCACTCCAGCAGTCATCACACTCAAAGACAAACTAATCCAACAAAAATAATTACACACAATCTGATCCAGCAGATGTTATGTAGTATTCAAATAATCTATAGTGGAGCCCTAACCTGCAACAGCACAGAAATAATTGATTGTCTCTGTTCACTCCGGCCCCCTGAGAAAGCAGGCAGGGCAACACAACATGGAAAGTTATTAAAAACCTGTTTGGTGTCTTTTTAAAGCCTCAAACCAGCAGAACCTGCTGTAGCTCCTTTCTTTTGAAGGAGTTTCTCCTTTTTCTGCTCCAATAACATAATACACACAAAACAATGGCACACACACACACACATACACACACACATATGCATGTACAGTTCTCTTTTTTTTACCTCAATGGTGGGGTCGTATTCATCCACGAAGTGATTCTGGATGAGCTGAATAGTAAGTGCGCTCTTGCCCACGCCTCCAGCTCCAACCACTACCAGCTTATATTCTGTCATTATTTACCTGCAGGACCAAAAACAGGAAAAAGAAAAAAAAAAACTCAGTATATTATAACCTGATTTCCCCCCCCCCACAGACATAGATAGCCATCTTACACATTAAATGTCTTTAAAACACCCCATTGATTCATGAAAGCATTATGGTTGTTTTAAACTACTGCATCCTGTATTGCGACTCTGAAAACAATGCTAAAGCAGCATCTCCAGTGAGTAGCTCATACTGTGTTTTTTAAAAAAAAAATAAATAAAGACTTAACCACTTAAAAAACACTGCAGAGTCACTGGAAACTTAGATTCCATACATACAGTGTTTATTTTGCCTTCATTTAGAATATTCCTATTTTATTATTCCCCAAACAGGACAGATCAGAAAGTAATGATATAAGACAAGATATATCCAAAATATTACAACAGGGAAATACAAACATTGAATAACTGTTACTGAATTCGGGAAATGGTGTATTTAATGAATTTAAAATTTGAAAAACTTAACTAAAAGCTTCTTGTGACACTGGCCGTACATTGTACTCAGGTAATCAGGTAATTGAGTAAAATAAATGTAGTTATTATTAACGCTGTATGAAATGCCTAAATCCAGCCACACATACAGTGGTGTGTTCTGTGTAGTAGAAACTAACTGCAGGCAGAAATTTATGACATTACATTAAGGCTCCATAACTGACATTTAACTAGGCGTCTCTCTGCTGTCCGTCTTTGTGAAGGAGTGCCCATCAATAGTGGCAGCTGGCCTTTTCATAAGTTACAGTACATGCTGCTCACAGTGCTGCACAGCCTGCAGTCAGGGAGGGGTACCACTGAATATTATTGGCTTTTCTAGACTAAACAAAAACGAGAATGCTGTTGAATAGGCATTTGGCCATCAAATGCATGGTATTATCACACTTGACACTTAAAAATGCTCCCTGAAATGATCATTATGTCACAGTCTGATATACAATTACCTACGTTACAGTCTTATCTTTACCTGAGCAGATAAGACTGCTGACAGCGGCACAGGGCTTTCCAATAAACACTTAAAAGCTGTCTGCCACATGCTTGCCATGCTTGTAGAAACTACTGGAGAGTGAAAGTTCCTGGAATAGCATGAATGTGCATGCAGCTATCGAGTCAATTCAGCAAGGATGTGAAGGTGGCTAATTAGTACTCACTAAATTCAGTTCTCACGCTCATTTGTGTTGTACTATAACATTTAAAAAAATAAATAAATAAAACACTACTGACTCTCTCACAGTACAGACTGCCACAGTTAGAAGCACCAAATGTTCAAGTTATGCTGAAGTGGAATTTAAATTGAACAACATTTTCCAGAAAATAGGACCATGCCATCCATGGCTGTCTCTTGGACTGGATGTCTTAGTGGTGCTGATATTCACTATTCATCAGTGACAATTACGTTATTCCCAAAGAAAAACATTTTTTCCCCTCCCCAAGAAGTTTCACACCGGGAGAATCACCAGCACGGTGAGGACTAATAAAGAAAGTGGACAGCTTACGAATAATAATAAACGTCTCATAAGGTCAATTATGGGAAGTAGCAGAGGCTTACACAGTCCTCCTCACTTTTCAATGAAAAGTCCCTGCAATGTTTTATTGCAGGCAATTACACCTGGAGCGGAGTTAAAAGTCTAAAGGAATTTGACTTCAGTCCACTTGTCTGTGGCCGCAGGGTTAAGTGAAAACCCCTGAGCACCGTGTTTAAATAACCTGGCTACTTGGCTGCTAGCTAGCCAAGCTTTGGAGCTCGCCCACAGCTTCGAAAGTACGCTAAGTAGCCGATGTGAGACAACCTACTGTGGTTAACAAAGGTGATTTCCGAATGTGGCGCAGTCTACGGCGTGTACCCGGACCAACTCGGTGCCGTTCATTCAAAGCGGAGCGGTGGAGATTTTAAAGCCGCCATTGACAGGCTAACCCGAAGGTCTGCAATGCAGGGCCAGACGCTGGTTAACGATTGGGCGTAGTTTGTACTCAACTCAAACACATATTTCCACTACAGTGATACGCTCAGTGCCTCCAAAAGCGGACAGCGTGCCCTGTCTACCAAATTAGACACTACAAAGTTGCCACAAACCCGTGAGCGACTGACATGTACGAATGTTATCCGTGTGTTTTACCTTTTAGCGAGTGGAGTTCCGCGTCCGAAGTGGCGACCGAAGAAGTCAAGCTGATAATCCTCTCGCTTCACACGATTGCATTTCCTACCTCACGCCGAAACGCCCTCATTTAAGTTACGCTACGTCCTTTTCCACGAGCGACCGGGAAGAAACATGCAAAAGTGGCCAAATTAATCGATTGAACTTTCCATTTGATCCAGCGTCCGGCCTAGCTGCTCAGGTTGGCCTCCTTTAAGCGATTATGGGCGGATACCGGGCGCACTTTACCCAGAAATCATAGCAGGAGCCCTCAGCCGGTCCGAGGCTACGGCTCTGTGTCGCAATATGGACGGGAACACTATTTATCCTCTGTAAATGCACTTTTTAGCATCAGTACCAGTATCATTATTACTATCTGTATTTGTTTTACTCAAAAACTGTCGCCTTAAAAGCAAAAAACGACTACACCACCGATCTTTATACTGTTAGCGAAAATTGGCGTGCGTGCAAATGTCACTGGGTGTTTTTTATATTAAACCTTATGGGAAGGGAGACGAAGTAATTTCAAATGAGGTTTCGATCATTACAAATAATGTAAGTATGTAGGTCACATGGCGTTAGTTCGAGGACGTCCTGCCGCTGCCAGCTGTAGAGTCAACAAAGCCTAGGGGGCGACTCCTCTATATATAGGCTCTAAATATAACTGCCCTGCGCTGCAGGGACGTCATTCCCAGGCAACGAAATGATTTGGCAAGCCCTTGTCAGTTTTCCAAAGTGTTTCACGAGCCTGCCCTCTGCGCACGCATTGTGCATAGAGGCACGTCAAACGATACGCGCCGTCATATTATAAAATGGATGATTAGGGAAAAGCGTCACTCTTCCTAATCCTAGTCAGCATTTTACCAACGTGATAGAAACATGGGTATTTAATTAGAGTGTTCGATCAGGGAATTTCTCTTTTAATAACAACAGTAGCACTGTGGATTAATGAGCTATTAGAGCAATAGCGCGGGAACAAAAGGGTGGGAAAACATAAACACAACATAAAAAAGACAATTTTCTCCTCACACATCGAATACGCTAGATGTCACTAGATGTGACTTTCTGTCTGCAGTGTTCCGAGCTGCACGACCTCTGTGGAGACCACGAGTTTGGGATTTATCAGTGTTATTTTCATGAGTGAGTGTACGCGTCTTTTACACTTTAGGGAGACTTGTCATTGACACAAAAGTGAATTTATCAAAGGTGTTTGTGTGGTAGCCCTGATTGCTGCTCCCTTTTCACAGGTGCTTTTCTGATTTTTCTCATTTCGGAATATGCTAAGCTTCTTTATTCCTTATTTCAAATAACGATTTGATATTAACGTGATCAAAACATAACAGGACATTTGAAAAATAAATATAAGCGATTATCAGATACACATAGCAGATAATTAGGTAAAAGCACATCTTAAAAGAGATTTAAAAGAGGACAGAGATGTGGCCTGCCTGATCTCCCCCAGCAGGTCATGTCAAAGTGACGGGGCCCTGATAGCAAAAGTGTGGTCGCCGTTGGTTTATAGTCTGGATCCGGGAATCAGGATCCACCAGAGGATTTTAAGTTATATTTAGGCTCAAATGACACCACGTAATCTTATATATGAACTTTACTTAGATCTCAGAAGACACACAGAGGATTGAGACCCTCTTGTCCAGTGGTGCTGAGTTTACAGAGGAAATTGCAAATAAAAGCATTGCACAGTTAACACATCCACAATTTACAAGTGCATTTAAAATTAACCAGAACTGATATCCTTGACTGAATGTGTTCCAAGGTATTTAGAAAATCATATTTCATCAAACTCTGTAAGATATTCCATGTGTGGGGAGCTCAGTATTTTAAAGCAGTTTTCCCAAGGTCTGTGGAGACATGAGGGACCAGCATTAAGACATTGAAGAATCTTGGGAGGGGGTGTCATAGGCTTCAGTACTCCACACTGAAAGTGAATTAAGGTAGGGTGCTAACCTTCCAAATAGGGTTTTGTAAATAAACAAAAAACAATGTTTATCCCTCCTAACTCTAATGGAGGGCAAACAAACTTTATTATAAAGAAAGCAATGCTGAGTGCTCTGTCACCTGTTACAAATCTAAGAGCTGAGTCATAAACTGAATCTAATGGTTTAAGTGTGGTAGCAGATGCATTTCTGTAAATAATGTCCCCACAATCCAGAAACGTTAGGAAAGTGCCTTTATTAGTCTCTTTATGATGGACCAGGGAAAGCAAGATCTGTTTCGATTGACGAAAGCAAGTTTCATCGGCAGATTCTTAATTAAAATATCAATTTGTTTTAAAGGTCAATTTATCCTCCACCCAAATTCCAAGATATTTATAATGGCAAGCTCATTCCATAGACGTGCCATTTAAAGGGTACAACTGAAGGTCATTACAATTCACAACTCTTGCTCTAGAAAACAATATATATTTGTTTATTTTAGCATTTAACACCAGTTTAATACTAAGCAATGATTTTTGGAAGGCATCAAAGCCATGTCGCAGATGGAGAATGGAATCTTGTACAGATTGTGAAAAACAATAAAGAACAATGTCATCTGCATAAAAATGGACATTATAGGGTCTTAAAGAATTTGCAACATCCTTTACATATAAAGTAAACAATATGCGGCCCAAAATAGATCTTTATGACGATGACATAGCTTAAAGAAATGTGCAGTGCATTAGCCCCGCCGTATAGTTACATACAAAACGAGAAAAGAAATAAAAACAGCATATCTGTCTGAATGCAAAAAGTTGCCTCTGTAAAATTAAATGTTCTATAACCACTTTGTAATTTAAAGCAGTAAAATAGTCTGTTTAAGAATGGAAAGTCATGACTGACAGAAAAATCATATTTGAATAACAATTTTTCCGCAACTATACCCTTTTATATAAACCAATCACTATTGATTTCTCAATGAATATTAACTTTGATTTGATTTCAAAGTCCTAATTTACTGTCAATTAATGTAAATTAATTTGTTTCTCTTTCGGTAGTTTACCTGTATGATACAAATAAACACTTCGGTGCCATAAACCAACCAATTAAGTAAATTTCTGCACTAGGACAGTGGTATTTGTACAACATTTCTAAAAAGAAAAAAAAAGTATAGAATTTTAACTTTTTTCATTGATGGATGGTTAAATATAGGCTCCGTAAAAAATTGTTTTACCTGCAGTAAATGTTTTTTGCCACAGACATTTCTAACATCTTAACAGAAAAATCACAAGCGTGTTTGATCATCATGAGGAATGTTTTTTTGTTTATTTGTTTTTTTATCTATGTGGACTCATTGGAGTGACTTTCTCCCACAGTGAAAAGCTATAATTACTATTATTAGTCACCCCTCCTTGTTGAAATCCCTGCTCTGAAAGGGTCATACAGTTTTGAGAACAGAGATTTACAGAGATTGTAATGATAGGTGGGAAAAAGTGACATAAAATGTCCTTTCATACAAATAATTTCATCTATCCACGCGTAAAAGAGACTTTGCAGCCTGTTTAGAGAATACAACTACGATCTGATTTCAAATAGATTTGATAACTTACAGCACATACAACAAAAAGCCTCGAAAGCCAAGTCTTCTGAGAAAAAATAAATAACAGACCTGCCAGTTCAAGATGAACTCTCAACAGCCTGAACGTTCTGTCACAAGAGGGCAGTAAGCCTCCATTGATACATGGCCCCACTGCCAAGGGCCAATCAGCGGCTTCAGCTGGCGCACTGCATATTACGGTTAAGTATCAGTGTCTAATTCGGGAATTACAATGACAATGAAGGAGCAATTTACAAGTTATTGACTCTTACTACTGGGTTATCGAATAGGCCTACTGATGATTTGGTTTGGTGAGTCGGGCACCAACCAAAAACGCCATCATGTAAAGGTATGGGAAACCCACAGTGGGCTTTTGACGACTTGGGAATGACATTCAATAATCAGCTGTTACACATCACAACATTAATAATATATGTCATGATGTGCAACAAAAATGCGTCGTCAATTATTGGATTTATTGAAACAATAGAGTTAGTTAGACAGGTGTGTCATTTTACATGCAACTCGAACGATGGTAGCTTATACCAATGATGTGAAACTGTGTTTTAACTGAATGGTATTTGGCATGACTTTGTATTCAGTGTATTGTTATATTTCAAGTAAAGTGTTTTGTAGGCTGTTAATGGACTTTGAATTTCTTATTAACATTTAAAGCAGTTTCACTAAATCTGCAGAAATTCTGCAAACCTCTCAAGTCCTCTTATTCATTGACAGTTTCCCCGAGCATCCATAAAATAGAAGCTGAGGCTTGCACATTGTTGCTGGATTAAAAGGTCATAATCATAATATAACGAACCCCCTTTCGTAACCAAGTATGCATCAACTGTCCCTTTCAGTATATTTAAAAATAAAAAGCAATGGTACAAGCCACAAGCAACCACGCATTCCCATCCAAAATAATTATTAGCAAATGTAATAATAAATAAGAGTTTCTAGGTATTGCAGTTTCTTATGCACTGAATTCATTATGTGCAAGTTTTACTCCTATCTAAACTGTACAAAGCCCCATGCATGTAAAGATCTGCAATGTTTTGGCTTTGGAGGTCAAACGTGGTCCTCCCCTATTGTTGACACCATGGTCGGAGCCCCGCAGAATGATTTAAGCAGGCTTCTGTTGGCGTGTTTTGGGAGGCAGAGATGCCCCGGGTGCGTAGAGGTTATCCCCCCCCTCACAGTGTATTGCAGCTTTAAACAGTCCACAATGCCTTGCGGTGTCCCAGATCCAATGCAATGTATTTACCAGCAGGAGTAATGGAACGGGGAGAGCGGCTTTTTCCACATCCTGCTGGTGAGACGGCGTCGGACTGGCGCACGGAGAGGATAGGCAAACTTTGGGGCCGGCGAGCAGAACGTAAATGAGCCGTTTTCCCCGCGTTGGCGTTGAACCTGCGTTTTCTCCTTCTGTTACTCTGTCGCGGTTCGCGGGAAGTGATTTACCGGGCAGGGCTGGAGGAGGGCTAATTGTCCTGCGGAATTCACGTCAGCTGTGTTTTCATGTTAAAACTTCGCTCCGGACAGGCACCAGTGAGTCGAAGCCCAAAGGTAAGCCCCGGCCGCGGCGCTAATAAACGGCGCCGTGCGCCGCAGCTGAGATGCGAGGCGGAGATAACGGAAACATTTCTGTAGTTGACTAGTTGTGCTACTCTCAGCCCAGCATCGCCATTTCTCCAGCCTCGGCCCACTCGACACAATGTTACGCTAGAAAGGCAACAACGTAGCGCGACTTCCAGGGTTTTAAAGTGACGAAACAGGGCGCTGGAAGGCTGTTACTAATAATTCTATCCTTTATAATAGTTTTTTAAAAAGATAATAATTAGAAGCGTCAGTGTTCAAGAACGTCTCAGGCTGGATTATCACAGCAAGCCAATGTGTTTTTTTTCGTGGGGTCAAATGTCAAATTTACAAAGTAGGAATCATTACAGAATCTACTCAGGAAATCACTTGTTTTAAGACTCAGTGCTCTACAACCCACTAAAGACATAAACCAGGTGAAGCAGGACCGACCCGTGGAGTTGGATGTACTCAGCCAAGGTTTTCTTCTCACAGCTACTAGGTGAGTTTGGGAAGGCTGGAGCTACAGATTATTTTCACCGTTGACTAATATGGCAAGGATTTTCATGATTAAATGTAAATTAAGAGGTCCATCTTTTAAATCTCCAACGCAACAGCTAATCTTAACATTTAAAAAGCTGGAACAAGCAAAGTTTTTTTTGCTTAGCTAATTAAAACATATTTTCTTTTAACCGACTAATGGTTAGTTCTCCAGATTTTCCCCGTCTGCAAATAGAATCTTCATTGATTTTTCTTTTTTTGTCATGGCACCATGATAACGAAGCTGCAAAGAAATACCAAAAACCCGAAGAAATAATCACGTTTTCCCACTATTTTTGTGTGTGGCTGCCATTTCAGCTGCTGTTGTAAAACCACTTCAGTCCTGCTCATGTGCACGGGTGAGATTCAGTACCAGATGATTTTGACACGCTGCTGCAACATGCAAATCTTGGCCAGCGGTCCGTGTTGCCCTGCTGTGTTGCTGAAGGCTGCTGCTTGCCAGTGGGCTCTGAATATGGCAAGGGAACAAAGGCGGCATTATTGTTGGCTGAACCCAGATGTTTAAGATCCTGCCAGTGCTGACCTTCCCAATGGGGGTGGTGGCTGCTTCAGCATCGAAAAGTTTAACATCAGCCATGCAGAGAGAGAAAGAGGGTGGCTTGCTCCAGGACGGGGCTCACTGAAAGCTCCCAGGAGCTGAAGGTGTTGTCTGTAGTGTGACTAGAGATGGGTTTAATCCCAAACACCCCCAATATTTAAATTGAAGCTCAAGTGAAAATTCTGACTGAAAACCCAACTGAGGGTTATTTGTGGTGCTTTAGTTAGTTGTTCTTGCAGCCGTCATTTAGTCTATAATTGTGCTACAGTGTCATTTTTAATTCCTTGTTTTCTTACAATTATCCATGGTGCAGGAATTGTGCAGAGGCTAATGCAACTGAGATGTTTAATTAACCGTCAATTTAGGAAAGAAAAATGGTATTGAACACTTTGCATTTTATATATTTTCAATACGGGGTAGTTAAAGATGAAATGTCTTGAAATGTCATTGCATAGCTGTTGCCTTTTTCATAGCCATCATGATCACAGGGCAGATGCCCCAATGGCTTTCTTGTCCCTTAGCCATGGCACATTGCATTCTTACAGCTCAGGAATGCAGATTCCTGATGTTATCAGATTCCACTGTACAGGATCAAGGCCTTGTCCCTGGCAACCGTCATTGCTCTGCTATGTGTCGCTTACATTTGCAGAGCTGACGCACTGATGATGTAGGACTTTTTTATCTGGTTCCCACTGCAAAACCCTAACCATCCTTGTAAAGTGTGTAAGCATGTCTTGTGTTAATGTTATTTTACCATTGCTGCCCCAGTATTTTAGGCTTAGGGATTACACTGCAGATGCAGCACTTGATGACTTGTTTGAATGATTGATTGATTGATTGATTTTGGAGGAAGTGAAAGCAAGGAAAGAGATTTCTCCAGTTAGCTCCAATGGAGTCGCTGCTAGTTCCCCTACAATAAACCAGCAGCATCTTTCTTCACTTACAGTGAAGTATTTCACAGCAAATCTGCTACCAATTACAGCAGGGTATAAATTTCAAGTAATTACATGTTGCTCTGCAGAGATTGTAATTTGAAATAGTTTCATTAGCAATAGGCAAGGAAGTCCAAATACTAGTAGAACTGTTTTTTCTTCAGTGGTGAGAAATACCAAATTGTCTTTAACAGCAATGTGAGTGAGAGTTGTGCATTTCCAACATTTTGAAAATAAATTTAGTTACAAGTTTAGATATATAAATATCTAAACTTATATCTATATAAATGTCTTCACATTTAAAACGCTCACACTAAACTAGTGCTTTGAGAAATGGCTGTTTTGCATGTTAGCAAGCATTGTAATGCATATGTATAAAATACGTCAGCAAATTTCTAAAAGAACACAGGTGTAGCAGCATCTAATCATTGAGGTTGCAATTCAGGACCTATTTTTTTTCCCTGTGAGCTCATTCTCTCAACTTGGGTAATTTGCTGCCCTTCAGGCTTTCTCCTGAGTAAAGCTCAGTCTTGGTTTTATTTTAATGTAATGAATGTCCCATTGTTTTCTTCATATAGCCTCTTGTTCAGCAAACTGCTAAACAACTCAGTGCTTAGGGCACTTTGAGATGCTTGAGAGACTATGGTGCCACATTTTGCGGTATAAAGTAAAGTAAAAACTCCTTGAGTATTTCTTTATGGCGTATGTCACAGCGGTGTGTTGTTGGTGTTGGATCAATCACGGGAGCATATGGTGGGTTGTTTGCATCAGCAGCCAGTTGAAGCCTTCTTCCTGCCAGCTTGGTGTGCTCCTGTAGGCCTGGAGAGTTGTTATGCAGGCTGCTCAGTGTTGCTCACACACCTCACTCCTCAGAGAGGAATGCATCTTGAGTCAACACTACTAACCTATTACAAAGCCCAAAGTAATAAGTTCTGATTGAATTTGCTGCTGATAATAGTTCAACAGAGCTCAAAAAGAATTCACAGGAATTTAAGCCCTCCTCTGTCTCATGAAATGCCACTCTGGCACAAGACCAGCTGCACAAATCAGGCAGTGGGCATCTCCCCAGACTGAGGCTTTGAGAGGCTAGAGGAACAGAGCTTGCAGAGCTTGGGTTTTCTGGGTTAATGTCAATGAATATGAATATGAATGTTATGAGTCTGGAGCAGGGCAGTTGACATTCAGAAGTGTCTTGCTGAGTCTTATTGCGCTCCTTTTGCAAGAAATGGGCATCGAATCAGCTTTTTCGTTGTGAAGTGTATTATTTGAACAGTTTTCTCTTTTGCGGTTTTGAGTCAGAAGGTTTCGCATTTTTTTTAAATCAAAACACACGAATTTTGGAAAAATGCTACACAGTATTCCCTGCAGAAGTTCCCTGTCTGTGTTGTTATATGTTGTACTTTTTGGCACTTTCCCCTTCCCCCTTCAGTGTAATCAAACCGTCTCCCCAGTTGATTCACTACGTCTGCTTTCCATCAAGACCCGCTCAGTCCTTATTAACGTGTCCACATCCCCCTAAAAAAAGGCTAAATAAAATGGTGACTGTGTTTTGGGTCACCAAAGAAAAATCTTGCAGCACTTCAGCACTTGATACCATTTAAGGGCAATCTGAATGTAGAACAAAAGCCCCTTTCCAGCCAACTGTAACTAGCCAAGAATGGAGTGATCAAGAGTCAAGTGTCAGACAAAAGTGCCACTCTCCTACATACAAATGCACAGACTTTAAGACTATATAGAATTAATACAAGAAATGAGACTTGTACGGAGATTTGTTCACTTAACACACACTTGCATTCAAATACTGACAAATGACAACTGCATTAGGCTTTATTTTGTTTGCTGAGACTCATAATCACTTACTCTTTAAGGCAATAATCTGAGAATTAAAAACAATGTTCATATGCTGTTAATCCATATATCATCCATCAAACAATATGCCAGCTGTATGCTGTTTTCACTGGCTCAAATGAAGGCTCTCTGCTCCTCTGTTTCTTACAATGCTTTTTTGTTTTGGGTTCTAAGTCATACCAAACAAGCAATTTAAAGCTGTCTCCTTGGGCTTTGGGAAAGTTTGATAGTCTTTTTCATTATAAAGTAAACAGTAAATTAAGCGACAGATTGAGTTATCAGGAATGAAAGTAATGACAGTAACCCACCTCGCAGCACTGTCTAATGTCTTTGCCATTTTGAGTAGTAGAGGACATTAGGACAAGGTGGTGTGGACCACTTTGTGAATATGGACAAGGAATATCTAGGCTGGGGGAGGGGTAATTGGTGGGGGGTTGGTGAACAAAAGGGCCTTTTGACTCAGTAGCATAGGTGCAGTGAAGGTTAGCTCCATTGAGATTGATACAGAGCTAAAGAGATCATTCTCAGCCAGCACATTGTCCTTTTAAGATCATTTTAAAACATTACTCCTCTGCAGATGGATATTCCATTAAATTGATGGCTAAATCTATTATGTCTGCTTTGTAAATCTGGCAATGTCAGTAGCCAGTTTACATATCTAATGGATCAACTTTTAAATTGCATCAGTCAGTTGTGATTATGTCAGACAAACTTTATGAAGACAGTCATTTTGTTATGTATATATCCTAGTATTGACTGTTCTGATGACTCAGTGGGGAATTAGTCTGCGAGGGCAGAATACAGGCCATAAACGTCTTACAGAACAAATAAAACAACTGCAACGTAATGAACAAAAGTCTGCTTCCTTGTGTCACAATTCTGCCAGCACCAATTTTCCCCCTTTTTTTAATTAATTTTTGTATCCTTCTTTTTTTTCAATCTGTTACTAATTCTTCATGCTCCATCTTTGCTGCTTCCATGCAGCTCTCAGTACAAATGCAGGAACTGGATGTGAGAATGTCTGCTGGCAGACTCTTCCTGCACCCCCAACTGATATGTACCTATTCATAGAGAAGAACAAAACAACAGCGTTTGGTCCAGCTGGACCTGGCGTTCCCGGCTGTACGAGGCCATTCTCGACTGACTGTCCTTTCACCTTGCAGAAATAGCTTCTTTCTTCTTTTTTCACCTTCTAGTTTTGGGGGTATTACCACAATTGGAACTGTGTGTGTGCTCAGACTTTATGCTTTAAGGTTACCAGCATAATAATTGCAGCCTTGGGCACATCCTGATTAACAGTTTCCTGTTTTCCCCCTTTGTTTCCTCCTCAGTGAACTAACCAGAGGGGCTGCTGCCACAGCTGCCCTTCACCACTGAAGCCTTCAATAATGTTGGGGCCAATACACCAAAACTGCCCCCCTCACTTCTGACCCAACATGGAGCTCAAGGTCTGGGTAGATGGAGTCCAGAGGGTTGTTTGCGGGGTCACTGAGGCAACCACCTGCCAGGAAGTGGTGATTGCTCTGGCACAGGCTATAGGTAAATCGTTTTTTTCTTGTAAAACACACGAGCTTACCTGACTAGAACTTTCTACTAAATAGTATTTTGGCTGCTCTCATGCTGTGGAATATCAGACATTTCTTGCCTGAATTTACATGAATTTAGAATAATTTGTTTAAACATTGGTACATGTAAACTTGTGGTTTGTCAGTTTAGTTACAGCACTGTTATTATACACACATTCAGCTCTGTTTGTTCCACGGAAAACATTAAGTTACAAGTTTCCTTGTCTACTTCCTGTTCCCACGCAACTTTTTTGCTGTCTCAGGCTTGAGTGCTAGAGTGCTTGTGGAATTCAGGCTGTGTATTTGGCTATATAAAAGTGAAGCCAATCTAAGTTGTTGACATAATTTAAACCAGTGAAATCCAAGCAGAGCATACCTCCATGTATGTTATTGTTCATAATCTATGCATTAACCTACCAGCATGGACATAAACAGTTAACAGTTTAATCTAGATAACACTTTATATACTCGTACTCCTCAATCTTGGTTGTATGTTCAAGAGGACAGCCTGCTCATGTGACATTCTCTCTTATCCATTTAATGTGTGGTGTACGCTTTAATTGTTTTCCTCTCACTTTGACTCATTGAAAGTAAAAACACTTGAAGCCTTCTCATCGAGTATGTTCTTAATCATCACAATGAAAGATTGCATAACTGTAATCTGACTTTGACACTCTCCAAAATGTCAAATTGCATTTTGTTCCCTGAAGAGAAGTCTTTATGAAGTAAACAAGTCTCCTGCCTACACGATAAGATCCAGATCCGAGATACAGTGGGCCATAGTCAGAGGCTTTGATAGGTACTTTTTGGGATCTAAGCCCCCCCCCCTTCCTCATTTGGCTCCTTCAGGAACAGGGGTACTTGAACATGCTGTATTAACATCACTTCCCACAAAGCGCAGGGTAGAAGGGGAGGAGGAGGGGAAAGTCTGACTCATCCCTCAGTCTTCTGCCAAACAGAGGAGGCAGCACTTCAGAGCCCCTTCCTCTGCCTTTTTTTTTTTTTTTTTTTTTAAATTAAAGACATACACTGCAAAGTAAATGATTAGTCATATAATTGATTATGGTTGTTTGGTTTTTTGTTTGGTTTTTGGTTTTTTTTTTAACATTTTACTAAACTACTCTAAGAATAATGTGCAGGTTTTCTCTGAAATCCATTAGGCAATTTATTTTCTTACAACCCTTATTCCAGTGTAATCTGAAAGGGTTGCTTGTAGCACTAAATCTAAAACGAAACACTCAATATTGCAGATCGAAGCAGCTTTTAGCCTCTTTGAGCCGAGTGTTCTGTTTTCCAGGGTACATTTCTGCTGCAGGGTTTTAATGCTCTCATCTCAGCTATAAAACCCTGTGAGCTGATGTAAATTCAGACTTGTCAACTGACCAGAGACAACAGCTGCTATGAGTTCTGGATTGAAAGAAATTTAGTTGCCAACTATTTTGTTAATTAATCATTCCAGTCACTTTTCCAGTAGAGTCGAATGTTTGCTGGTTTCAGCTTCTTAAATGTGCAGCTTTTTTAATCACGAATTTTGAAAATAATCAGAAGATTTATCATGTACCAGGACATGGCTCTTACGAGATGATAAAGTTGTTATGTGTCTGCAAAAAGTTTGAGATGGACATGCTTCCTTAACAGCTCCATTAGATGATGGCAACCTTTTTATGGTTACATTTGCTTAAAATTTAGCTGCAAATAGAATTAAGAGTCATTTCAATGTTTTATATTTATATTTTACATATATCAACATAAATATCTGTGCCAAGTCGTGTCACATTATGGTGTGATCCATTGTCCATTGTTCTGCTGTTTACAGGGCGTACTGGGAGATACACTCTTGTAGAAAAATGGAGGGACACTGAGCGTCACCTAGCCCCTCATGAGAGCCCCGTGGCTTCTCTAAACACCTGGGGCCAGTATGCTGGTGATGTTCAACTGATCCTGCATCGCACAGGTCCTTCCCTGACTGAACGCCCCCCCTCACAAGGACCTCCTCTTAGGGGACCTGAACGTGGTTTGCATCGACAGAGTCTCCCTCCACTCGCAAAGCTTCGCCACCCCAACGATCGCTCCCTCCGCCGACGAGAACCGCGCCGCAAGTCTCTCACGTTCACTGGCGCACCCAGAGGCCTCAGGGAAATACTGAGTGGAGGTAGATTCAGCGAGACTGAGGCTAAACAAAGACTTGTCCAAGGAAACAGTGGAAATCACCCCCATGCAGGACGAACCCTCGGGACTGCATCGCCTGGCCTGTGGGCCTATCGTATGGAAGATTTGGTCAGACTGGTTGGACTGCAGAGAAACACTCTCAATGTGCTGGAGAGAAAGCTGGAGGCCTATGAGGCTGAGCTCCAGGCCTGGGCTGAAGGGAGAGGAGTAGAAGGCATTGGTGACCCAGGTGGAGGAGGAGGAGGAAAGTTAATAGAGGAGATCCTGAGGCTGGAGAAGCACCTGAGAAAGAACGAGGTGGAGATGGAGGAGGAGGAGTTCTGGGCCACGGAGCTGCAGATCGAACTAGAGAGTGAGAGACAGCTGGAGGAAAGACTGCAGGAGCTACAAGGACGCATGCAAGGCTGCGAAGTTGACATTGAAGGAAAATTGGCAATGTTACAGGTGTGCTATGTTTAGGAGATTGGGGGGGAAATTAAATTAAACCTCTGTTTATTTGGAAAGCACTTTCCAAAAAAACAGCTAAAAATATTTGGTTATTTTTTATGATGGCTTTTGCAACAATTACCTATGTTTCTGTTGATATACTGTATGTATTTTAAACTTGGTGTCTTTCAATGTTCTTTCTGTTTTGTCATCAGAGTGTAGAGGTGGGCCTGGAAGAGGAGCGGCTGCAAAGGGAGCGGCAGGAGACGCAGTGGGTCACTGAGGCGGAGGCTCGGGCTCAGGCTCTAAGTGTCAAAGCAGAACTAAAAGCCCAGGAGAGACAGGCTGTCCAGCAGGAAAGCAGCTCCAGAGCTTTAGACAGGTCACTTGGACAAAGCAGCAAGAAACTCCAGGTGAATACTTTTCATTTCCACTGAGTTTTGTTTTGTTTTTTTTGTTTTTTTGAAGCAAAATATTTCTGCAAGGCAGGGTCGTATTAACTGAAAATTTCCTGTTGTAAATCATTTTCATGGCAGCCATATTATCACGTAAACACTAATGTAATTAGTAACTAGTCATGGTAGCAGCATCATAACCCCAGATGCATTCTTTTGTGGCAACAGTTCCCATCCCATCCAAGGAAAATGAACACATTTTGTCCTGTGTTGTATTGCAGTTATTCTACTATTCATATTCACATGCTCTTGAGTGGACGTTAACACGAAGAAATGGCAAGTAGAGCCATGATGCATGTGACGCAAACTATCAACAACTGCTAAAGAAAGCTGCAAAAACTCCAGTAGGAATATTTAGTGCTATTAAGGTGTATAAATTTCTCACCATACCATATATGTTAAGCGCATCTCATTAGTGAAATGCTGACAGTAAATTAAAAAAACTACAGATGGAGACCAAGCAGTGCAGCTTTTTGTTGAAGTAAATGTCATTCATTTGCTTTGCTTGTTGTGTGATGTGAAAATTGACCTGTTTGTGTCTCATTTCTCTCTAAAAAAATGATTTTGAAAATTAAATGCTTGAGTAGGATCTCTTTTTTAAAAATGAAAATTTAATGGGGAAGGTTACAAGATACTAAGAGTATGATGGAATTTTCGCCAACTTGTATGTCAAAATGACAACAAAAGAGGCTAAGACAAGCTCTGCCGTAGGGTGATGTAGTGACTATGAAGGCCGTTTATCACCATGCATTCATTCAAGCGTTTGTCCACCTGAATTGTATTTGATGCTGTGTCCCAGTCAGCTGGATTTCTTTTTTTACTTAAAAATCTGTTTTTAATGTTGTGTAAAATACTGAGACACAATCTCTGTGCTCACCTGTCAGTTTAAAGCTTTGAGTAATGCTTCATGTTTGCTGAGAAATCCTTCTCTGATTATGTGTCATTGCAGGACATGCAGCACGAGTTGGAGCAGCTGACCAAGGAGCTGAGGCAGGTAAACCTGCAGCAGTTCATCAAGCAGACCGGCACCAAGGTCACAGTGCTGCCGGCTGAACCCACTGAAGATGAACGTGCTCCCACTAGTCAAGGTATATGTAATATCAATTTGTTAGAATCACTGAAGGAGTGGCTTTTATGTTACTTAAGCAACATCCTTTGGAGTTAAGGATTTGACTCACACCTCAGGACAAGCTTCACATATATTTATAAGAACACAAAGTTCATCTCAAAGCTTTTCCTGAAAATAGTATCTGGTAGTTCTCATTTAGCTGTTGTCTTATTGGTGTGAGTTCACCTGTTTGTTTGGTTTTTTTTTTTTTGTTCAGTTTGGCTTTTATTCTTTGATTTCATTAAAAATTGGGGGGAAATGGCACAAATGACAGCCGAGTCCTGCTTGCGATTGTGGACCAATGCCACATTACCACCACTTGATTACTACTGGTTTAAAATGGTATGACCAACACAACATGCATCATTTTAGTATCTTTTTACTTCTGTGAATGGGAGTGGAGGTGTCCATCTTTATTTGTGTCAGTGATTGAATGTAATTGATCTGAACTGAGCCCACTTAAGATGGGAATTCCGACTCCATAATATGTTAAAGGGCTTACTGTGAGGATAAATGTTGCTCTTTGCTTGTCATTCACACGACAGACGCATGACTTCCTTTACTCAAGTGCTGTTTGAGTCTGTGCATTCGTAATGTAATTTTCTTCCATCAAGGCATTTATTCTTCTTATTCTTCTGTCTCATGTCTTGACAGCCTGCTGAGAGGTAATGACTGTGTGTGTGAGAGAGAAAGAGAGCGATTGTGATGGAGAAAATTAGTAGTGGCTGGAGGTAGTGGAGGGTACAGTATTTTACTCTCTCCACAGTAAATTAGTCTCTGTGCCAAAAGCTACCTGCATATGGGCATTATTCATTCACCATACTTTGTCTGTCATTCCTTCCATCATGCTGTCTAATCATCACATGCTTAGCAGGTTCTCTGACCAGCTCATTGGAGCAAGCTCTACTGTCAGCCCATAGGAGACTACACAGAGATGATACATGATCTAAGAGCAGTGAATAATGGCAGAGCTGTTAGACAGAGGCTGGACACTTCAACTGTCTTCTGAGTATGAAAACCACACTATAATTAGTGACATATAGTATTTAATATTGACTATTAAGGGGTTTGAGGTGGTAGTCAAGCCATGCATCATTACTGTAAGTAGTATATGATAAAGTATATAATATAATTAAATCATAATATAACCACCAGCTTGTAAAGCAAAACTCTGAAGCAAAAAATGGATATTCCACTTACCAACCTGATTTTGGAGGTAAAAACCAAACTGTGGCCTGCACATGCAGAAATTAATGTATAAATCCACATGTGCAAGCATAAACAGTCATACTTTAAAATTAACCTAACCTATAAGTAACTTTGTTGTCCAAATGACTTCAAAATCTAGTTATTTGTGTTTATTTTGATAAATTGGTTTAGTTTGTAACACTAATCATCTTAACTGGAGTCTCTCATCTCAAGTGGGCCCAGGTATGTGGCTCTGACCTGTACTGTATTCCTTTCTCTTTACTTATATTGATGATGATGTCTTATAAAGTAATGAATCCTTCTACTTTCATATTGTTGTCATAACTTTCCAGTTCATGGGGGAAAACCAGCAAGCATTTTGGCTAAAATGGTCAAGCATTCCCTGCTTGGCTCACTATTGCCACCTGGTGGCACCATACAGAACTATTAGTACTAGTAGCGCTTTTAAATTGGCTAATCTCTTCAATCAGTGATACAAACATCTATGAACTTCTGTCGATATATTTTCAACACCATCTCTTTTGAAATGCTATACACAATTAGAATATGTGTCTAATACTCTGTCTTTCATTTGCTTTTCATGGTCAGATTTTGTTTTGCTGACTGGCTCTCTGAAGCGCCCCGTGTCGTCACACCCAATGTCCAGTCACCTTCGGGTCCTCCACAGCCCCCTCAGTTGTGGCCTGAACCCAGAGGGGATCTACGTGTGAGGTAGTTCTGCTTGGGTGGAGGAAACCTGTCTTGTCCCACCTCCTGCAGCTCATTTCACTTAAAACCATATTTTGTAAGTGGAAATCATCGTAAATAATATCAGTAGCTTATCACTACGCACTGTTGTCTCAGTTGTGTGAAGGCTACCTCGAGTGTGAGGAATCGATTGGTGAAGGGATGGTGTTGGTCTTTTAGATGGAAGTCATGGCGCACTTGGTAGGCTGAAAGATTAGAAGCTACAGAATGAAGGAACAAGACACAGCAGCAGCACTGTATGTCATGGTGCACAATCTTTAAACATTTATAGCTTGGCTATTGTGTACTGCCTTTATGAACATATCCGCTTAATGCACTCATATTTTAATATCTGCCAAATCGTTTGTTTTTACTCGCACGCGTCATAATCCACAACGATTGCCTTTTGAAGAGTATTCTTGAGCATCTTAATATGTGAATATATAAACTGTATCTCTCAAATTATTGTCATTTCTGCAGTGAATACCCTTACCGAGCATAATGACGGGTTCTTATATAAGTAATGAAGGATCACTGTCATTTTGAAATTCAGAATTTAGCCCTGTAGCTCTGATTATTCATGTCAAAACTATGCACAAATGGTTAGTAGTTTCGTTACTGAAGAATGTTCTTGTCTGTAACAAATGATGGCTTACTGTAGATATTTTTCTTACTTTTTGGCTTTACTTAGTGGATTATATTTTATTACAAAGTTAGATGAAATGACCTTATTCCTGCAGTAATATCGACACAATGAACCAGTTTATTATCCTCTTAAGCTTTTTTCTTTCTTTTGGTTAAGATGACTACACACTATATTTTTGCCAAACGTATTATGCTTGTTTGTGATAATCATCAGCCAAAGATGAGCAGGTCTTGTTGCATTATTTTTCTTTTGTAAACATGGCCATATCTGAATGTGTACAACGTGCGTCATTGAGTGTAAAAATGGAATATAATGTATAATTGAAAGCTACAGTTCCTCTGTGTGTGCGTGTGCATTTGCCAAGGTTTAAATGCCTCCGTAAGTTGTAGTTCAGCTGCTACTCAAATCAAAGTGCCTTATATTCGTTTCACAGTTGATGTATTCAAATAATGTATTATAAAGCTTTGGTAGAGACATTGACATAATGATTGGAGTCAGTTTAGGTCAAATACTGTTAAATGTTTTAGTGCCACATTGCTGCACAATGTGAAAGCACAGCAACAAAGGGGAACCTAGTATGTTTTATCTGTTACTATTTTGTATAACTGTCAATGGAAAGAACACCATTGACTGTGCTTTCCACTTTGCTACTGTATTATTGTCAACATAACACTATGTAAGTCTATAAAATGAAATCTCATGTATGCTTATTTACTTCATCATACAACACACACAGTTTACTGTCTCCCAGTATGGTAGAAATGGTTGATAGGATACAGAAGGGAAGTCCACCCTATAACATCAGTCCAAGAACACAAACACATCAGTACCATACTTGTAGTGTCTCTCAATGCTTTTCAGGTGAAAGAGTGACCTCTTTTAAAAACTGTAGATTCAAAACTAATGTTCGGTAGCATATGTATGTTTGGGTGGATTTCCTTTTAAGAAAACCACTTGTGTGCATTTTCCACCCTGGGATGTGATGTAGCCATGGTCACTGTTTACAACCGTGTTTGTTCGAGAGAACTGTAAGATGTCGACTGTACATACTGTTTTATTTTTCCTGCCTTAATATACTGCAAAGTGTTGACAGATGTATGGCTGTACGTTGCTGCTGATACGACATGGATTGCATGATTCAATAAACTGTTTGACAAATGAAATGCGTCACAACAGGTACCTTTGGTAGCTGTTAACTTTTCGCCTGTGGCTGTAAATGAGAGGGAGTTTAATATTTCACAGGATGTGCTGTGAGTGTTTTCCCCCAGTAGATGGAGACCTTTACTCAGTAACTGTAGAAACATAGCTCCATCATGACTGGGAGAAACCAAAAGAAAACTGAACGGGGGGGGGGCAAAAAGAACCTTTTTTACTCCAAAGAAGAACGATGTGCTAAAAGAAATGTTTTTAATGTATATAATGCGTTGAATAATTAGCCGTGTTACTGTCTTACGTAAGTGTATATGGTTAAAATAAAGACAAATGAGTTTGCTTACTCTTTGAAATTTACTCTCGCTGACATGTTAAGATAGAACCTTGTTCTAATTTCAGCTGATGTATAGAAAATTTGAAGTGGGGGGGGCCTTCAATACATGGTGAAATTCACTGAAAATAAAGGCTGATTCTTAAGGCAGCATGTGTGATCTCATAAACCCTTGTAAGGAATCAATTGGACTTCATAGGGGGCACTGAAGTTTCCAGACTGTTGAAATTATTCCCAAAGATTAGAATTATATTGCAGTAAGCCAGTTAATGGCAGTAGCATAGAGGGGGTTTGATCCTGCCTGATGCTTTTGACAGGTTGTGAGGAGGCCCCTTGTTTTTCATCAGCCAGCACAGAAGGGGTAATCTCGCTTCATCATCCTCTTATCACATGACATGTGTTTAAAGCCTTGGCTTACTGTACTGTACTGCTGTGACCTGTCAGCTGATTAGACTTAGTAACAATTAATTTCATCTACTGGGCTCCCACGATTGTAATTAGTAATACTGTACTGAACCCACTGAACCTTTTGTCTTGTACATACATGACCTGGTGTTTTTACAACATTCCTCGTGTTAAATAAGAAGCCTTCGGAGTTCAGTTCTTGTATTTATTGTACAATTCATCAGCAATAATTTAGAACAGAATGTGTAAAGCATTAAAGAAATGTGCAAGTTTGCTCAGTTAAATCTTTAAAAAAAAAAAAAAAAAGAATATAAACTTCTACAACATTGACATTGACATGTATACTTTTGTAGTATATTCACAAAAACGTATTTACAGACGCACATGCCACTATATATAACAGCTTCTAACAGATTCAAGGTGAAAACCAAACTGAAGAGAACTACAAAAGCAATGTCTTGTAAAATGCAAAATACAATGAATGTCTTCGGTCTATTCAGTCACATGTGAAACTTAAAAAAAAAAAGCTGAACACTTCACTTGCAGGAATTAATCTCTTTAAAAATAACAGGCCAAGATAGAGTTCCGATAACTCTGATGGTCGTGACTGCAGCTCCGGTTCCACCTTTGTCGGACACTGGAAAAGCAAAGTTTTACATAACAGTAGTATACACCGCAGAGTTGGGGACAGTCTGGCTTGCAGGGTTTTCAAATCTGATTATGACTTGAATCATTTTACCCTGGAAGAGCTAAAAATCAAAAGTTGGGGGTAGGCTGTGTTTTTTTTCTTAATTACCTTATTACCACTTTATTGCAAGGAATCACCACAGAGCACGTTGTGTCCGTGCTCTCTGAGTGTTGTTGTGTTTTAAGACACCATAAAAAGTGGTGGATTGTAAAATGATGAGGTGACTGTCTGGGGGGGGTTAAAAGCTGGAACAAGTGCACTTTACGCCTCAAAGAGTAAAGATCTTTCGACATACAAACTTCAAAGAGGTGGGAAAATACAGGTACATTCAATATCAAAGATCTATAAGGTGCTATCCTGCAATGTTTCCTGGAGGTACAAGAGGGGACGGCAACAATGCGCTGTGCTGGTCTAACAGCCCCAAACCGACCAAGGGTCCCTTCCTTCCATTACTCCCAGTGATTCCAATCAGGTGCTAATTCATCTCCCCCAGTTTCATGATTAGCAAAGTGTGAATGCAAGGACTGTTTCTGTATGTGCAGGTTAGTGATGGGGATGGTGGCAGAGGGCTGCCATTCACTTCTCCTCAGGAAGGAACAGCATCAGCCGACCCCCTGTGAAGTGGGGGGATGAGGTACTTCTTTTACAGGCCCGTTTAGAGCACATTTACATGTTGGTGGGCTAAATCAAGACTGTCTTCTAGATAATATTTACAGTCGGTCGGCCAAGCTGTTAACCTTGGCAGAGGTCAGTTCTAACTTCACACATCCGAAAGAGACTTGTTGACTGGGACACTTGCGCACTGCATGTTCTCAAAGTTTTGGCACCAATGCTGCCATTTCAAAATATCTTATCAAAGAGGATAAAAAATACTAACTCCAGCACAACACCGCCGTGTTTTAATGTCAGTCATTGTCGAGAATCATTTGAATCGATTAGTCTAGCATAAGTGCAAAAGGCACGCGCCGTCACAACTGTCCCGTTTTGCTGTACATGAAAAACTCTCCCGCGGAACGTCGTTTGAAAACACATCGAGCTCCTCGGGATGCAGGGAAAAGGGGTAACGCAGACATATTAGCTGGTTTGGCAGGCCGCGAACTGCTCGTGCGGTCTGTTCTTGCCCTCCTGCAGCGCGCCGGCGGCCTCACTGTCTCCGGCGTGACTCGCGGGGCTTTGCTCGGGCTCCTCGGGTGAGCCCGTCTCCCCCTCGGGTGACTCGTCGCTGTCTGGACTGCGGGACTCGCTGGATTGTGGAGAGGCTCACATACTTTTCCATGTTGCTTTTGTCGAAAAGGGGCATATAGGAGGCGGCGGCCGAGGGGTTGAAGAAGTAGAAAGGCATGCAAATAGGCGTCTGCTGTCCCACGCTGCTTATTCCCATCAGAGAGTTCATTAACGCCACATCAGCTCGGATGGGCTCGGCGCCCCCCGTGCCGTTCCCGGGCCAATTCATCTTTGGTTTCTTGGCGGCGTGGTCATCTCCGAACTCTTGCTTGATCTTGGCTGCTCGGCGTCCCTCCGCCGTGTTGCGCTCGCACTCGGTTTTATCTTTGCCTTCGCTCTTCTCAGCCTCGCCCCCGTACCCACTGTCCGTGTCCGTGTCGTTCTCGTTAAGCTCCCCGCCCTGGGTCCTCTGGATGACCGGCACGCAGTTGGCTTGGCCGTCGGCTTTCTGTCCGTCCTGCGCGTCCCCGGCGGCGGGCTGGGACTGCGCCAGCACCTTGTGAAGGTGGCCGATGAGCTGCGCGCACCTCTGCTCGCGCGCCGTCCAGTTCTCGACCCGACTCAAGTACTGCAGGACCTCTTTGGCGCAAGCCTGGAACCCGGAGTGGAACGCGTCCAGATCCGCATGAATGGAGGGCTTCATCGGCCGGTCCCCTGCGAGACACGCGGTTCAGAGATGGTCACATATTTAGATTATCTGCACAATTCGACCTTCTCCTGCCGCAAACGGCTGGGAATTAACACATTTATGTAATGTAACCGCTCTACCAATGTGATCTTATCCCCGGAAATGGCAAACCAAGTTTGTTCTTCTCACCCTTCTGCAGAGCAATGATCTTCTGGTGCTGCTGCTCGGTGACAGCAGTCAGTGCATTTAAATGTTTCAGTGTCAACTCCAGGACAACCGCTTTCTCCAGATGCCCCAGCGTCTGCGGAGAAAAAGAAAAAGACAGAAACAGGGGAGATAGATTACAACATTTCATTCACGGGAAGCCAGCTTGGATGTGCACGTTCAAACTTTTTCTGTAGAGTCACCATCTCACCGAAAGCTTCAGGTGTTCGGGTAACAAGTCCTTCAGCTGGCCGATACACTCGTTGATTCTGTCCCTCCTCTTCTTCTCGATCAGCCGATGCGGTAACTTGTACGCGTCCTGCTGGCATGAATAAGGTCGTTTAGCGCACATACAGTTGCCGTGCAATGCGTTTTGTGAGTAAATACATGCCGGGGTAAATATTTAGAGCCCCTTCATTTAAGAAGCGGCGCGCACCTTTCCGCCGTCCTCTCGCTTTATCCCCCTTTTCGACTTGCACATGTAGAAAGACGGGTAATCCATCCTAAAGTAAATGTGTCGAAAGTGTCCGATTAACCGCCAGGGTCGCCACAAAAGCGCGGTGGAAATGGGTTGACTAAGTTTGCCAAAAGCGGTACTCACCCCAAGAAATCTGCGTGCTCCGCGAACTGCCTGTCCTGTAAATGCGGTATTCTTTCCTCCATCGCCTCCGCGCTTCTTGCTGTCTGCTCCCGAGCCTGTTCGCTGCTGAAATGTGTGATATTCCACGAGCCGCGGACGGACGGCTGGAGGAGATTATGCACGGTGCGTGTCCTCCAGTGGAGCTGCGATTCACACTGATGCCTTCAGTTCCCCGAGCTGTGCTTAGAGCGCACGCGCGCCTCTGCGAGGGAACAAGCTTCCGACTCACGTGTAGCTTGCACCAGCACAAAGTCCGGCAATTAGACCTCCTCTGTGTCGCCGTTCCTACAGCGATGTAGTCCAAACGCGCTCGACCTGGCTGCTGAAACGTGATTCGTGCGTAAGATGCATCGGAGGGAAAGGCGCAGAGGCGTGAAGGGAGATAGGTGTGTCTCCTCAGCTCCAGCGTTTTTACACCACGAGCGGGGCTGAGAAGTGACATCTACTGTGTGTGTGTGTGTGTGTGTGTGTGTGCGTGCGTGCGTGCGTGTGAAACGAGGAGCTGCCTCGCACACGCTCACGGTTTAGAGGGGACTTACAACTCCTAAATGAGTCTTAATCGGTTCTATAAATATTTCCCCTCCCCTGCTGTTCATTTAAAAAAAAGAAAAAAAGGCGAAGTAAACACAGAACGCAAACATTCAAGCTGTTTGTCGAGCGCGTTCGTGCGCGCGCCCACCAATCCGTGTTGTTGATCAGAGCAGAGCAGGGGTAAAAAAAAACAAATAAATAAAAAACAAACAAACAACAACTAGTCACGCATGTCCAGCCGTGCCAAGCTGCGTCGTCAGTAACCATGGCACCGGCCCAGCTGTGTGCGCGAACACGTGCGCCCTCTCCATTAACCCCAGCGTGGCTCACTATGCTCCTCTGGCAGAGCAGAGCTGTGGCGGACGCCAATGCCAAATGGGCCTTCGTGACTTTCTGAAGTCCTTTAACGTCCGACAAATGACCGCATTCCCCTTCAAACAACGCAAAGTTGTTCCCTGTGTCCAAATCGACGTGGGTTTTGAATTCGTGGTATTTTTATTTTTTTTAAATAATTGTATATTTAAATGTGACGAAAGTAAGCTGAGTCCACAACTCTCTATCTCGACATGTTTACACGGTTTTAAAGGGTTTCATAAATTACCCCGGGAAGTTAATTCGAGCGTCAGCGGCACCTGTTCCCCTCCAGCGAACGCCAAGGCGCTCAGAAAACAGTATCATCTGAGGCCATGTAATGCCCTCACATGCCTTGTGATCACATTACTGCCTCCCGCAGGTCATGTGACTCTTCCTGGCGGGTTGCATATGGCTCTCTTGTGTAACAGTGCTGACAAAGAGTGATCCAATCTGTCCTGCTCTCAGGTGAAGCGTGACTCCCCCTGAGCTGGCTTCTCATTAACTCATACCTGCTGATGTGCATTTCCTGTCTTTAATGTAACTAGGAGTTAAATCATCGCACTGTCGTGTGTTGGAATCCCCCCTTCGTGTCTTCCTTCCTCCCTCTTCCCCTGCTCTTCCTTTGCTCCACAGTATGCCGCCTGCTCTATATGTGGCATTGGAGCCGCTGCAGGAATCCAGTCCAAATGTTTTCCATATTAGTTCAGAGATTTCTCTGTTTCCAAATAGCAGCCGAGTGAGGCTTATGGTGAGAGGAGGCCTTGGCAGGAGGGGAAGTGACGGGGAGAGAGGCAGACGGCAGGCAGGCTCTTCCACACTAACACGGCAGAAGTAAGCACAAAGAGAAGGAAAAAGGAGTTTAGAAAAGGGGAGATATGGAGAAGGGGCAGAAAGGTTCCCCAGACAAGAAGAAGAGAGATGAGAGCCCCGTGCCAGAGGATGACCATAAGTGCAGAGTCTGCCGTTTCCCTCTGCTCATCGCCCTGCTCCAGCTGCTGTTGGGGGTGGCCGTCACAACCGTGGCCTTCCTTATGTTGGCCGTCAGCCCCTCACTGCTGGCCAGGGAGGCGCCACACTGGGCTGGGATCATTGTAAGCTCCGTCCTTAAGCTCTATTATCAGACACTACATTTACATGTTTGCATGGATAACTTCTGCATGCGCCTCAGCTGCTATCCCTCAAGGCGTTGTCCGTCTTCACCACCGAAACTGTCTCAGCCAGATTTTCAGTGCACAGGCATGGGGAAATCAGTGCTCTTGTTACATCCTAATAAATCTCCATCTGTCATGTGTATACACTCGAGTCTCCGATACGTCACAGTCACACGGGCCTGCTCCCACCTTCTGTTGTTTTTATTGCAGTCCTAATAAATCCTTAACATTTGGGCTGATGAGGAAAGCAACAAGATCACTGCACACAAGATTTCACATTTGAGTAGCATCTAAATACTGAGTTCGTATGTAAAATCATGATATGAATGCAAACTGTGCCTGCTTACACCTCCTTGTCTGCCTTAACACACTCATAAATGCACAACTTGTGACTAACTTTGACTGAACTAGCATGTGAATTGTTGCATGGTGGCTGCAGTGCAAGTCCATGAACCTAAACAAGTTTAAGTGCCATTTAATATTGACATACTGTAGTAAAAGGAAGTATCAGTTGAAGAGCTGAAATAGAAAGAAAAACAGAGGACTTCTTGTTTTACTGGATGCAAAATGGTATCAGCCTAAGTATTATTTTAAATATAGGTATCAGCACAGAATTTCCATGTTGGCGCATCCATAGCTTTAGTCCGTTAATATTGCCTATTAGGCTTTAAGCGATGAAAGACATAAATGTGCTTAAGGTGGTAAGCGTCAGATCAGCTGTTAAACCTGGAAGTAGTTCAGATCAGTCGAAGTGTAAACTGTGAAAGTGTGTGAAAATCCAGTTTACACCCAATAGGAAATTGAGTTGGTAGTTCACGTGAAAGCACTGCGAGTCATTAAACCAATAGTTGAGTCATCTAAAATGAAAAAAAACAAAACAGTTCAGTGTAGTTGAGACACTGCAGAGAGAATAAGTTTAATATGCCACATAATCTGTAAGCAATAAAAATACATATTGTGAGTGCTACAGGACGCTGAAATGCATTCACAAATCATTTGACACTCAGCGAAAGTGTTAATGAGACCGATCATCGCTCGTTACAAATGAAGAATTTGTCAAAGTCACAATAAAAATCTTAATCACGTGGAATGATTTATAAGATCACATTGTTGTCGGAATACAAGTTTAGCAGGATCCTGGTTGGATCCCGCCCTGTATCTCAGACATCATCTGCTCCTGAAAAACATTCCTGGACACCGACATCCCGAGTTAGATCCTCACGAGATTCAGCCAAGTGAAAAACACAGAGGTCATCGAGACCTTTGCAGAGAGTCCTCAGTACTTAAGAACCTGGGACAAACATTCAAATAAGATGCTGCATGTTAGTCACAAGACTCCAATTGCACTGAGGAGATTGACTGTGAGCGTGCTGTGTGAGAGAAAGAGGGAGAGCGGGGATAGAGATAGTAATGTAATCAGATGACAGCTAACTGCTGAATCATGCAATAGTGAGAGACACCCTGAAAATCAGTGAGAAAACCTGGATTCAAAACATCATAGAGAAAAAGTAGTTTTCCTACTGTATCTGAACCTACAAACGACATCACAACTATTCTCTGTAATATTTTGTTGTTATTTTCATTGTCCTGATATAAGTGAACTTCTTCTTTCGTATTGTTGCAGCTGTGTTTAATCTCCATCCTGGGCTTCGTCCTGTACTGTATCACCTACCATCCTGATGAGAGATCGACTGTGCAATTCATATGCAAGGTGAGTCCGCACACATGCTGACTCTTCAGGGTGAACGTGAATGAATCTGTCATGTCATATGCAGAGTCAAAAGAGGCTCCAAATATATGCATTTGAGTCTTTGTTGCAGTCAGTGGTAGAGGTGATCATGCAGAGAACTGTAACTGTGAAAGACTTAGAGAGAATGACCCTTTCAAGAAAGTTTTGCCTATGAGTGGACGATTGTTTGCCCTAATTAGCCATACATACACTTGTTAGAATTTCAAACCAGCCACTAGGGGTCACAAACCAGTGTATTTCTAGTGCTGGTCCCAAGCCCCAATAAATGGCGAGGGTTGCGTTAGGAAGGGCATCCGGCTTAAAAACTGAGCCAAATCAAACATGCGAATCACGAAAAAGGTATTTAATACCAGATCGGTCGGGGCCTGGCTTAACAACGACCACCATCGGTGACATTGACAAACAGGGTACAAATTGGGCTACTGTAAGTCGAGAAACAAGAGGAGGGGAACGCGTCAGGAGACAGAAAGAGAATAGGAAAGTAGGCGCTGTAAATGTTGGCATGATGACAGGCAAAATGTAGAGAGCTGGCTGACATGATGCAGAGAAGAAAGGTAGATGTTCTGTGTGTGCAAGAGACCAGGTGGAAAGGCAGCAAGGCTAAAAGCATTGGAGCAGGGTTTAAGGTGTACTATCATGGTGTGGATAGGAAGAAAAAAGGAGTACGTGTGGTCCTGATGGTGGAGTAAGCAAAGAATGTTATAAAGGTGAAAAGAGTGTCGGACAGGGTCATGAGTGTGAAGCTTGAAACTGAAGGCTTGGTGATGAATGTTGTCAGTGGTTAAGCCCCAAAAATAATTGAAATGGCTGTGGTGAATTAGCTACTATCAAAAGAGGGAAGAACACAGTGTGATATATAAGAGTGGAGGCAGGAACACACAGTGGCTTACATTTTGTGTAGACGATGCAATCTGAAAGGGATTGGAGACTGCAAGGTGGTGACAGGTGAGAGTGTAGCCATACAGCATCGGATGGTCGTGTGTAGGATGACTCTTGTGGTGAGGAAGAGGAAGAGAGCAAAGGTGGAGCAGAGGATCAAATGGGGGAAGCTGGAAAAGAAAACAGCTGTGAGGAGTTCAGGGAGAGGTTGAGAGGTTCTGGGTGGTTGTGAAGAGCTGCCAGATGACTGGGTAACTACAAAAACAGTGATCAAGGAGACAGGTAAGGAGGTTTTTGGTGTGTCAGAGGACGGATGATAAGGAGACTTGGTGATGGAATAAGGAAGTACAGAGAATAAGGAAGTACAACCTCAGAGGAAGAGGTTGATGAGGAAAAAATGGAATAGTAAGAAAATGGAAAAGCGACAAGAGTAATACAAGGAGATACATTGTAGGGCGATGAGGGAGGTGGCAAAGGCTAAACAGAAGGCGTACGATGAGCTGTGTGATTGTCTGGCGAGGCAGCGCGATCGAGCTGGGAAGGATGTGCAGCAGGTTCTGCAGATTAAGGACAGGGATGGAAGTGTACTAACAAGTGAGGAGAGTGTGCTGAGAAGATGGAAGACGCACTTTAAGGAGCTGATGAATGATGAAAATGAGAGGAAAAGAAGGGTGGAGGAGGTGGAAACTGTGGAACAGGAAGCTGGAAAGATTAATATAGATAAAATGAGTAAAGCTTTGAAGAAGATGAAGAATGGAGTTGGTCCTTATGACATGCCAGTCGATGTATGGAAGTGTTTAGGAGAGAGGGCAGTCGAGATTTTGACAAAACTGTTCAACATGATCTGATGACGATCCTTAAAAGTGAGAAGATGCCTGAGTAATGGAGGAAAATTTGTGCTGGTGCTGATCTTTAAGAACAAGGTTGATGTACAGAGTTATAGAGACTACAGAGGGATAAAGCTGATGAGCCACACAATGAAGATTTGGGAAGAGAGGCTAAGAGATGAAGTGATGATTTGTGAGCAGCAGTATGGTTTCATGCCAAGAAAGAGCACTAGACACAATGTTTGCTTTCAGAATGCTGATGGACAAGTATAGAGAAGGTCAGAAAGACCTGCATTGTGTCTTTGTGGATCAAAGTAAGCCAATGACTGCGTGCCGAGGGAGGAACTGTGGTTCTGTATGAGGGAGTCTGGAGTGTCAGAGAAGTATATTAGACTGGTGCAGGATATATATTAGAGCCGTATGACAGTGGTGAGGTGTGCTGTAGGAGTGACGGATGGCTTCAAGGTGGAGGTGGGGGTGCATCAAGGATCGGCCCTGAGTTACTTCTTGTTTGCTATGGTGATGGAGAGACTAACAGGTGAGGTCAGGCAGGAATCTCCATGGATGAAGATGTTTACAGATGACATTATGATCTGTAGTGAGAGCAGGGAGCAGGTGGAAGAAAACCTGGTGGAGGTGGAGGTATAAGCTGGAAAGAAGAGAAATGAAATTCAGTCATAGCAAGACACAATACATGTGTGTGAATGAAAGGGAGGCAAGTGGAACAATGAGGTTACAGGGAGTAGAGGTGGAAGAGATACATTAGTTTAAGTACTTGGGGTCAACTGTTCAGAGCAGAGTGGGGTAAAGAGATGAAGAAATGAGTGCAGGCAGGGTGGAGTGGGTGGAGACAAGTGTCAGGAGTGATCTGTTACAAAAGAGTAGCAGCAAAAGTGAAAGGAAATGTTTAAAAGAGGGTAGTGAGACCCGCAATGTTGTTTGGTTTGGAGACAGTGGCACTAACCAAAAGACAGGAGACAGAGCTGGAGGTGGCAGGGTTAAAGATGTTGAGATTCTCTGTGGGAGGGACGAGGATGGACAAGATTATGAACGAGCACATCAGAGGGACAGCACAGGTCAGACGTTATTGAGACAAAGTTAGAGAGGCCAGATTGAGATGGTTTGGACACGTGCAGAGGAGGGACAGAGAGAGATAGACAAGGATGATTCGATGTGGGGACTCCTGGAAAAAGCTTGGTAAAGCTGAAAATGAAAGACGAAGACACTGGTTGGAATCTCAGTTCACCACTAATGGCCACTGACAAGCAGTTCCCTAGAAGTAGCTTGTTTTATTTATATTTGTTTTGTTTTCTTGGCCTGAATCATGTGTATCCACCCAATTCTCTGTACACATGGGTCATATGCCTTAACGGAGAACTCCTGTATTTTTCAACCTAAGCCATATATCATTTTATTTGTGATAAAATTTCACAAAAGACATCTTTAAAAAAAAAAAAAAAATTCCAGAAACTCCGGTATAGATTTTAGTCTTTAAGGCCGGTTAGCTCAACAAGGTGGGGTTTGCATTGTGCAGCTTCTTTAACTAAACGTCCCTCGCCGCAGAAGTCCATACTGAAAGTTATTTTTAGAAAGAATTCTGTATTTCGTGATCTTTTAGAGCCTAAAAGACCTTTGTGAATTGGAGACTGTGAATGGCTGAGCCGTCCAGTCACACTGCAGTAAACACATTTAAACTTATGTATGAACGGAGCCTTCAGTAGTATCGTCACACCTGTGTAATCCTGTTTCTTGCCAAAATGGCTGCTGTGACAAGGTTTTATTCCCTCATCAGTTTAGTTTGTATTTTAGAAAGTTGTGAGTTGAACCATCTGTTAAAATGCGTCAAAATCTTCACTTGATGCTCAACTACAGGCCCTGCAGCATGACAACAATGTGAACAATAATTTCCTTTGGTTTCTACCTGCTTTGGGGTTTCAGATCATCTCCATTTAGTGAATGTCCCGATAACCAACAGCATTTCAGGTTTCACAGCAGTTCCAAAATTAACATAAATGCCATTTAGAATCAAGCACTGCTCATCACGCTCATAATTCCATAAGCGGCATGTAACTGAGATGAAAATACACCAGCATATGAGAGCTCCATGTTATATAAGCGACGGATTAAAATGAAGGTTTAATGTTATTGAGATTGTGCGGTTGCACAAACAACACAAGGCCTCCATCGCATTTTACAACTGTATTTTTAGATGCTCTCTGTTGTTCGGCAGCTGAAGGTGGGAAGCGGCTGTAGCTGCAGGCCTGTCTTGTGTGCTCTGTGTCTCATCTGTGCTATTCTGAGGGTCAGACGTGTCCATTTCTAAACTATAGTTTTGGCACTCTGGGTTAATCATGAGACAACAGACTCCAGCTGGAGGCAGATTTCTTGTGTAAAAAAGTAACGGTGCCTGTAACTTCTGCCCCCTGCAGCTCTTGTACTTCATCCTGTGTACAATCGGCCTGGTCATCTCAGTGCTGGTCATGGCATTCGCTGGACACCACTACTCGCAGACCAGCAGCCTCAGCTGTAAGAATGCGGGAGAGGACTGCACGTGCAAATTGTACCAAGACGACCCAATCGCCCGCACTTTCACCTACGAGGGAGTCAGCGACTGTGAGGTCGTAACCGGGACGCTCACGCTTTACTTCCTGCTCCAGATTGTGCTCAATCTGGCCCAAGCACTTGTCTGCACCGCTGGTGCCTTCATCCTGTGGAAACAACGTTACCAGGTCTTCTTTGCTGGTCTTCAGATTGGCTCTCCCTCCTCCAAGCAGTGGCAGAAGGTTTAATGTGATGAGGAGGAGGATGATGATGATGAATGGTAATGCCAGCTCAGTTGACATGTATTTTTTATTGTTGCCACTTTATATTAACCTTTTGTAGTAGTTGTACTCTAATGGCTTTTTGCATACATTTTGTATTTTATATAAGCAAAAATTTATACTTCTGGCACCTGATTCTATTTAAAAATAAGTTTAATAGAAGAAAAGGAGCAAAACATCTCATTTTCTAAAAGCTAATTATCTTCTTTTTGCCTCAAGCTCGGATAAAGTGTTGCAACGCAGGAAAAAACTTTGCATAATGTCAAATTAACGTAAATTCTCTTTTCTATGCTGCTTATTTAAATATTGTGTGCCTTACTTTCTGAAAAACAATGGCAAAGAGTTTTGCCCCTAATACTCCAGTTCTGTGTACTAAAAGCAGAGTCTGACAGCTGTAACACAATCTGGGCAGAGGACTGAACTGGGCTCTGTGGCTTTTTTTGGACAGCCTGTAGGAGTCAAACTACTGCAACCACTGAAGGGAGGGGAAAAGGGGGCCTGGGTGAGGAAAGGGGGGACTCAGACAGACAGCTGGACTTTGGTATAGATCATCTCCCTGTGTTTACAGTGTGCAGAGCAAAGCAAAACAGATGAAAAAAAAAACAAACACAAAATTTGAGATTTCTGTGTTTAAAATGCTGTGCCTCATGCATAGATTCAGCTTTTTTAACTCTCATCCCAGCTGCAGACAGCAGTCCATCTTTATACGCATTGAGCCGTAAATGGTGCAAGTCATGCACTTAACACGCAAATCAGTCAAAACGTGTGCCTAGAGGGAGAGTGTGATTAGACTGATTAGATGGAAATAAAAAAGGTTAATTGGTCTAAATTATATAGCTAAAATTTATTTTGAAAGATGCCTTAAATGTGTCGTTTGAGAAGGGAGGGGGATACTAATAAGTGCTTTTGCTTTTTGGAGATTGTAACTATAAACAGTATGACAAATACAAATGGTTTGTTCAATTGTTTGTTTTCCCTCTTTTAACACAGCACATAAGGAGACATCCATTGCTTAAGATGTCAAACCTCAAAATGTATGAATTACAAATAAAAGTGATTGGTTGTATTGGTCTCTCGTAGCAAGTTTAATTGACAGCACTGGGTGGGCTCCTCAGGATCACATTCATGGTAATTTCTTTTTTAAATTCCAATGAAATTATACACACTTTATTTGTTGGTGATGGAGCTCAGTTTGAAAGCAAAGCAATGAAACATGCAGGATATTCTTTAAAAAGCATTATTTCATTGTGGGAATAATTCATTCTGTTTCAAGGAGCATCTTGTAAGATTCTGTTCCTGGCTCCTCGATCACTGACGTGTCAGGTTGGTGGCTGGTCCGGCCCAACCTGACCTGACCCAGAAGCAAGGGTCAGTCAATACTGTTACACATCACACATTTAATGTTGCATTTGACACGCTGCACAAGCTCAGGCTGTACATACCGCATCTTCATGTGATAGGAGGCGGGCATATTTGCACAGTTTTTCCGTCTGCTCACTCAGCGTGATGACGCCAATGCCTCATGTGACCACAAAAGGCCCACAAACTCACAGGTCAGACAAAGGAAGTCACATGCCAGTCATCACGGGGGAGGGGGAGGAGGGGTGTCTATTTATAAAAGTGACAGTGAGGAAGTACCTTCCACCCTCAACTTTCTGTGTGGTCAGTCTTTTAAAATAAACAAGAAAACTCCTAAATGATATTTGACACTGGTGGTAACTCAGGCTGCTTAATAGATGATTAATAATAATGGCTTTCACTGATGGGTGTTTCATCACACTCACTAATGCACAAAGAATAAGCACGAGACTCTGCAAATGTGGTTTGCAAAGAGATGCCTGTGTTCCAAATGTGTCTGAGGTTCTATTCATAAGTAAATAATAAACTGCCCACGTGCACTTTAAAAATGTTCAGCATGTTCCGAGAGGATGAAATGAACCGGATCATCTTGTGTATTATTCTAAGCTGATTTCCCCCCTGAAGTCATTTATAAACTATTTTGGTGAGAGGACATTGGAGTTTTCTCTTGGGATCAAAACCACCAAACCACATACATACAGTAGATCTGGAAAAAATTATACAAAAATAAAGGTCTGTTTAGGGGTTGACTCAGAGCAAGGCAGTGTCACAATATGGCACTGAGCCTTAATGATGGTCCTGGTATTACCCTGTCAGAGTTCAACACATTCCAGTAATGCTGCACTTTCCCGCTTCTTGTCTACACGGTGACAGCTGCTCGCCATTACGGCACTGCGTGAGCTAATTTTAATGGCTGTCACAGGCAGCAGGAGAAAATGTAGGCCTGCCAGCGTAAACAGCGGACTGAAGCCAAGAAGGATGGGCTTCTCTGTGGAGGGTAAATGGCAGCACCGGATGAAATCAGGGGTCTTTTTGTGATTCGTTTATCATTTTAACTAAGATGCACCAACACACAGCTTGAATCGTCGATTCCCACATGTGCTGCAGTGATCAATTACCAACAGTGTGTATTGATGCCATCGATGTGATGATGATAGGCAGGTTTTTGAATAAGCAGCAGCATTCAGGACAGGATGGGAATGTAAGATGCTTATAGACGATGTGGAACAAAAAGTAACACATTTCTGAATGAAGTAATCCCTCCATCCTGCAGATGATCACCAACTGTAATAATTACTAAAATGACGTCCTGCGGCATCTTGTTTACACTGTGACGACAGAATATTTTTTTAGCCCAAAAGAATGTGTCCAGGCTAACTAAAAACTTTACTGAACTCATCAGCTTATCTTTTTAAGTTTAGCAAACTTGAAGTTTTAAGTCCTGGTTGGGACTCATTGTTCTCATAAACATTTCTCAACTTCTGCATCTTATTTACAGTGTAAAAACATTTTTTTTTAAAAATTAAAGTTACTTCAACTTTCTTTTTCGATTCAGTAAAATTGTAATACTCCTCTCCTTCTAGAGAAGATCACCCGCCATGCTTTGCTGACTGGAAATCATTGTTCTGGTAAACATTTCTCAATATCTGGAACAAAGAACTTTCTTTTTTTTTTTTTTTATGAATTCTAACTGTACTTGTCTTTTTAAGTTCAGTGAACTGTCCTTTACAGTACATTTATGTGTTTTGATTGCTAAATAAAGAGCGTTAGACTTGGATTACAGAAATAAATTCAAGTACACCATATCAGCTATTAATTGTGCTGCACTAAAATATGATGATGTGCCAAAGAAAGCAGTACAGTGACAGCATGTACAGTGTGTCCATTCATTTAAGATGCCTGCCCCTGCAGTAACAGCTAAAATATATCCTTTCTATTAGTCCTGTGCTGCGTCCATTGCCAAGTGTGAGTAAACACTGAGTGTGTGGGGGTGGTGGGTGGCTGCAGAGGGGGTCAGGGTAAATGTGGTTGAGAGCTCATTCATCCCCCAGAAGAAACAGAATGCAAACCTGCTGAAGTAAAGAGTTGTGTTACAAATTTATTACCACATCAAACCACATAAAACTCACATTTTGCTCACAAGAAAAAGAAAAAAAAGTTGCAGTCAAAGTGCATGTAATCGAAATCTGTCGTTACTTTGTTCAAGTTTAAGCAGAAGTTCAGACTTATTTAACTGCATTTCGAGAGAGACTCGTAAGGATGATTTACACTAAAACATGAAACTTTAAGAAAAACTGGAACAAGAAGGTGAACTGAGCACATATACTAACTATGACAGTATTAGCTGACATCTCTACAGACATTAGGATGTTCATATTGTGACAAAGAACTGTAAGTTTACCATCTTCGGTCAATACAACATGACGTACCAAGATAAAGAGTTAAGAATTTTCAAGTAATTTCTGCACAGGTAATCATTTTCATTCACATTTACTCGAAGAAATCCATGAAAAGGCAACTGAAGTGGTCCAGTGAATACCTTTCAACACAAAGCATGCAAAGATTATCTTCCAATCTAACCAATGTTTTCAAGCTTAAATAGTTACCCCTTTTTGTTTAAAAAGTGCACTTTCCACAATTGCAATGGACTGTTTAAAAAGTAGTTAGGCAGCTTGTTTTCTGTTCCCAAATGTAAGAATAATACTCCAGTTATGAACTGTAAATTTTCATTTGAAAACCATCAGAATTCTAAAAGGAAATGGGAGGGGAAATGTTTATTCTTCCCATGATGTAAGGAAATCCCCCGTTCCCCTCTCTCACCGTCAGTCAGCAACCTTTCTGCAGCCTGCCGATCTGCTCTCTGACACATCGGCGCAGGGGCCATCCACAGGTTTGACAGCATATAACCATTAGCCTTAACTTAAAAAAATTCCCTTTATCTCCATCTGGCACAGTAACACTACACTGGTAGATGTGTGCCATGTTTGACCAGTCATTCACAGAGTCACACGAGTCTCTCTGTAGAGGGGGATGCACAGATGTCCAGAGAAAGCTATGCTGCTGGAGGCCAAGTGAGAGCCTAAGGCACATTTCTAAATCCATTAGACAGTGATTGTAACATAGACAAGGAACTGTGTGAAAAATAATGTGCCAACACCACAACATACACTCAGTTCTCGTGTTGTTCTTAAGGCTGGCGTTTGTGTGTGTATGTGTGTGTGTGTGTGTGTGTGTCCAGTGGTCCATCACTGTTGAGCCTCGAGCCCCTCAGTGAGATGGGATGTGATGGTTGGGCTGAGGCGGACCCAGGAATCCAAGCCTCTGCTTGTTCTTCCTCTGTTCAGTCATCTGTGGAGAGAGACAGGGAGGCAAAAAAAAACATAAAGAGGCTTTTGTTTACGTAGCATACACTTGATATGCAAATCTGTGCTTGTGCCATTATTGTCCCATTAGGCTTTATTTTTGCAAAACGCAATATTCCGAATATATCACTATTATATTCCACAGATAAGTGCTTATCTATTTGAACTTGGAGTGCAGGTAAATGATGCTCTAAAATCTCCACTCTCAGTAAATTACACATAAACAAAATGGATCTTTGTCTCGTTTCTGAAACAGACTGTGACAAAACAACCCTATTCAATAGGATTTTAAAAAATGTAGATTAAAATATAAAACTTTAGTTTCATTTCAAACACTGAAACAATAACTTTGGGAGAGATTTAAATTTCTGTCTTGCAACAAGACTGACATATTAGAAAAGAGATAAATCGTGTCCAAACTTGATTACAAACTGTTTTGCTCAAACGTTGTAAGGAAAGTTAAATGTTCTTTGGAAACTTCAGAGGACGCTGTCATGTGTTGTGCAGGAAACTGCAACCGACAGGTTGGGTATTGTGCGGGGAAGGAGAAACCTTGTGAATCACCAGCAAACGATCTCTCACAACTGACATCGTGTGGGTGTCATAAGTGAGCGCCATCGGTTCTATTAGAACTGTATATGCTCACAAACTGTATATGAAGATAAGATGGAGATTCGAGTAAGAGCCACCAAACCCATGCAAACGAATATCAGCGCGTACAGACTCAGCTATGATAGCTGCAGTCAGCAGACGCTGCACTGAGGGAAGAGATGCGGGAGAACTCTGCCCTCGGTCAGAAAGAGCTCGAGACCTGAAGGCCTCTCCCTCATGAATGTTGGGCTGCGGACCCGCATAAACATGCTCGCATAAAGCTCCAGCCTCCATGTCTCCTACAGGCAGGGTGACATCTTCGCCTCACACACTCAGTTGTTAAGAGGGGTTTCACGAGGGACCCTGGGCCCGCAGGGAGATGTCATGGACTTGACTGCTTACTGAGGTCGACAGAGGTTGTTGTTCTGTTTATCTGAGAGTGATTCTCCCGCGGTAGGAGCTGTTTTTCACACGTGGCAGAAGAGGAACAAGGACAGGCCTGTGACTGGAATCACATGCAGGGGAAGCAGGTGATTAGAGTGATCAGTCACGCTGCAGCAGCACAGCTACTTATCCAAACAGCCAGAGGCTCAGTGGCAGCTCCCCGTGCTGCCTTGATAGTAACCTGTCGTGCTGCATTCAGGAGCATCAAGGGTATGATAGTATCTCTTTGCGGAGATCGGTAGCCTGCCTGCCTGCCTGTTGGGTGTTTTCAGGTAAAGGGAGTTTCAAGGGCAGGCAGCTCATGGAGTTTATGTCCCAATGTGCTTCAGATGGATGAAGCGTGCTTCTGAACAATGTCATATTATATATATTATACAGATCACTACCAATACATCAGTTGGCTGATATCGGCCTATGTGTTATAAATATCAAAACTTTTCACATTGCAGAAAAAGATGTTAGGGATGATTCCTAGTGATTAAATTTCTGTCTGATATATTATATACGTATATATATGGAAATTTTTTTCAACTATCTCTATCGACCCACAAAATTGCATCTTGGTTGCGCTCTAATATTATGTGGGATTTTGCTTTAGAGTATTCATCAGCCATTCAGATTGGTCTCCCACAGTGCTGAGAGTAGAATGAGAAAGTCCCTGAAGTGGCAGTGTACCTGTTCCTTGAGCTCAGCCAGCTGGCCGGACAGCTGAGCCACCAGAGTGATGGTGTTGTCCAGTTTCTCCTGCAGGGAGCGTAGCTCATTCTGCTCGTTGTCCCCCTCACTGCTCACGAGAGACATGGCTCTCATGCGGGGGAACCACTCCAAGTTTTTCTCCTGCAAGATGAAAGGGAGAGGGGTGGAAAAAAGGTGAAATAGAGCCGACTCAGCAGGCCAGAGAAATGGCGGCGGAGCCTGATGGCACGGACAACGTCAGGGAGGATTAGTGACGACACTGTAGAGCTGCAGCCAGACTGCAGGAGCAGAGCAAATAGAGAGGTATTGGTAACTGTAGGACTTGCATGGAGGTTTAACACTAATCAATTCATCAGACTGAAAGCTGCTCTGGGTTTCGTGCCTGACCACCCACCGTGCACTGCTGCCTTTTGGACATTGCAGATAGCAATTATTCACTAAATGGAACAGCAACTGGCGTTTCAGTCCTCACCCACTCCATAAGTACACAGCTGATGTGGGGATGAGTCACTGGCGTCTGCCGCGAACCAGGGGTATAGTGTGTGCTGTCTGCGAGTGCCCTCATGCAAAACGGAGACACTATTAATCTCCTTTTTTTCCCCCCCATCGGTGCAGTGGACGAAGCAAACCATCTGCATTTAATGCCACGAGGAAACAGCGGGCAAAAACAAATCTTTAACATTATGTAATGTACTTAAGTGAGCCTGTGCTCGGACATGCGTGGGTGTACGTACTGTTGGCGTGCATGTGCACAGACGTGTACATAGCAGACCGCGAGCGAGACTGTATGTATTACCACGCAAATGTGTGAGATAGGTTTCACAGAGACGGACTGTCATTAGCTGATCTTATGTAATATTCCTTTGACAGTTCACTTGACAAAAAAAACAAAACAACCAAATAAAATACTTAAAAAGGTGCTGAGAGTGGGATTTGACTGGCACTACATTAAGTCCGGTAGGAGGAGGGAGGTATTCTGAACTGATGAGAGTGTGAGACGCTGATGACAGAGGAGAGAAAGTGTAGGTGGGAAGGAGTGTGGGGTGTGTGGGTGACTTGTTTTGGTTTTCTTAATGAGTTTATCACACTTTGCTGAGTGTGACATTAATGGCTGTGACATATCATGGGATTAGTGTTCTGCATCTGTAACTTTGTCCATGAAAGCAGAAGCAAGAAAATAATATCAAAAATTATTGGAAATACTTCAAAAAAAACCCCCCAAAAAATCAAACAAGGATATGTATAAAACTGACAACATTGATGAATTTCTACCCCATACCAGATGTTGAATGCACCATGAAAATCTCTTTACCAGTACTTTGAGGTTAAAGAAAGTACATAATCACAGTAGCAGCCCTGTGAAGTTTCACAGAAAATGAAGCTTAATAATAGACGAGAAGTTGAGAAAAAAAACTGCATTTAAGGAAATTCCCTTGGCGCGGTCTAAACAGATCTCAAATTCACACAAGCTTTTTAGAAATCTACTTCTCTTTTCAATAAAATTGTATTTTACAACTTCTTTTGTTGTCTTTTCACATTTCAGCATAATGGTCTTAATACCATATGCTAACATGCTACTGTTAGCATTCTCACTAAATGCAATATCCTATCTAGCCTTGCTAAATGTTTCGCTTAATTCTAAGGATTTTGCACTGCTACAAGTTAGGGTGTTCTGAAACAACTCTTCACTGGAAGTTTAGCTAAGGTGGACAGGTGTCGAGGCAGAGAAGGAGATAAATGGAAAGTAGCGACGAAGACTAAGACTCCATTTACGTCTGCAATCTGTATTTGATGTGTTCAGGCAGCCGGTTTAAGATGATTGTCACAACCACATCCGACTAAAAACACACATATTTAGGTCTAACCTAAGTGCTTCAAAGTTTCTAGGAACAGGTGTGGCAATCACATCAAAATCTCAATTTGAGTCCATTAGGTTCGGAATAAGACGTTGGCTGCACTGAAAATGAGGCAAAGGACTAATAAAGAGCGGTAAGCAGCTTTAGCATTAAACCCACATACATTAAAACTAACAGTGTGCATATAATACAACACACAGAACAGTACCTTTGCTCATTTGTATTTTGTACACAAATTGAGCCCAATCAAGCACAGGGGCAGTGGCTGACGTCTCCTCTCCTGTCCCCCTGCTCTGAATGGACTTATAACAAGTACGAAGTGTGTGGGTAAACCAGTAAACCAGGTCTGAGGAGAAGTATGACAGCTTGTTCATGATCGGAATTGAGTTCATTCACATTTATGCATAAATCATCTGACCCTTCACCCACTCAAATGGATTGTTTTTCTCCAATGTAGGACCCAGACTGTATTGACAATTCATTCTACTCTACTGCTTTCTGCAGGCTATGCTGTCTTTTAAATCACACTGAGCAGCTTGAGATTTCCAGATGATACCATTGTGCTGCACTGATGTCGAAGTGTTTGTTTTTTTGAGTACTTGCTTTTAAGATTAGAGAGGGTGCTTTCACGTGTGCTGCCACCAAGCAAACATGGGATGTTTTAGCAGCAAATTAGAAAAACAAAAAAAACAAAACTAGTAATAAACTCGATGGGACAGAGATGCGGCACAAACAGAATTAAGCTTTTATTTTGGTTTTAAACACTTTGAATCCTTTTTATTTTTGACGACAATCTTTATTTTCATCCCTGGGGAAGGAGTTATATTGATTAAGTATGACTGATGAGGTATGCATTAGGAATCAAGTCACTCTATAAGACCTTGTCTGAAAATCTTAAATTTGGGCCTGGGGCATCAAGGGGCAGCTAGAATAGATAAAAAATGAATTGTTTTCTTTCTCACAGCTTTGAAAAACACATTGAAGGCTCTGTGAGCTTAAAAATAACACCTCACCATCACTGAAATTGAGGACTATCTGACACTTGTTCTCGTAAGTCATCCATTACTGATGGATTAAGTAACGTCAAAGAGCCAATAAAGGGACCCACATGTTAGGGGTGAATGAAATATCCTGTTTGAGCATCGTTACCCATGTTGGTCAAGGCATCACCGTAGATTAATGAGCTAGTTCAAGTCAGAAAGTTAGAGTTAGAAGAATCCCACCAATTCTTTTGGTACCGTGGTCCACAGTGTTTGAACTGAAAAAAAATCCTGACTGCTTCATAATAGTCATAGACATTTACTCACTCGAAAACAGCGCAAAGAGCTTTTTAATGTTGTATCTTAACAACAATGATTTTCACAATCATATGCTTATCCGGAATTTGATTTTCAGTTCCCAAGAAGCGGCGACAGGGACAACAAAATGACTGGGAGAGTTGTGAAAGGCTCTAAGACACCCGTTTGGAACATTTTAAAGTTGAACAGGTTGATTAAAATGGGATAGTACGTATCGTGATTGGGTGTAATCCCCGACAGGCTCAACCAGTCACAAGCAGGCATAACACAAAATGAACACCACTGTAGCTCTATGTTCTATTTAGGTTTGTGACTGACTGTAGAAAGCTTGAAAACAACCACATAGACACAGAAGAGTGTGAGGACATACAGTACATACAATGGCAGTGCAAACATGCAGCGTACCACGGGTCGGTCGCCACACACACACACACACACACCGTCATCTCATAAAGCAAATTCTGACCTCTCCCATCATTTTACATCCCAGGTGGAGACCTCTCTTCTACCTGGACACCTCTGTTGCTGCTTTCGTTACAGGCAACAAGGACATGTGTGTTGTAGAGTGATGGAAAGATTCTTGTTGTGACACTGATTCTGTGCCTGTGTGTGTGTGTGTGTGTGTGTGTGTGTGTGTGTGTGTGAGTGAGAGTGAGAAAGAGGGAGAGAGGGAGAGGGACAGGAGAGCACGTGCCAGGCAGGGCTGAGCTATTAACAGGCCACTTGAGATAGGTTATATAACACCGTTGTGGCTGCTGCAGTACCTGCTATGCCTGTAGGCACTGTCATAATTTTCACACAGACACCCGCACACATCGACAAGCACAATACGCCAGCAGAACAGACACTTGGTGTAACACGATCCCCTCTCTTTTGCTTGGCAGTACATCACTATGTCCTATCCAGTCAGATGCACTCATTATGAATGTCTGTGTGAGTTAATGTGTGTGTGTGTGTGTGTGTGTCTGATTTAGGCTACTTTCACACTCAGACCAACTACTTAGGGCCGACGAGCAATTTGCGTCTGAAGGGCTTACTCTACTTTGTTGTTAGCATGCATACATTTTCCTGTTCTCTAAAGTTGGCTGATTAACACGAAAAAAGTTGGAATTTTTTTTTTTTTTTTAAAGTAACTTATTTTGCATTCCATGCCCACCAAGCGCGATGACGCGGTTCACTACTGCACGATAAATATGTTGTGTTTCAAGGGTAATGGAATCTTGATTTGAAATCAGTGAAGACTGTTAAAAAGCAGAAGGCCAAAACTGATACAGCAGCAGCTCACACAGCAAAAACCAAGATATCATGACTTTTAGTCACTAGCTGAGAAATTTGAAAAACATTGGAGTATAAATTTCAACCTTTGTGTTCAGTTTTACTCCTGACTCTTTAGAGACTGAGCTAAAATCGGAATACCATAACATGCACAAATGTGTGACTGCACCCGATGGGGTCTGTGAATATGTATGAGCTATGAGTCCTTGTCTATAAGGGCACATGATTGTTTCCCCTCCCCAGGAGAACGTGACTGCAACCTTACTGACGTTGTGACGTGTTTGAGGTCTTTGAGGTTTGAATCCAGCACTCTCACATTCGCAGACTTATTGACTATGCAATATGCCGATTGATTTTTGGGGACTTGGCAGGAGACGAGGGAGACCATTGCGTACCCTTGCTTGTGCTTGTGCATAAACAAGCATACCATGCCGAAGTACACCTCTTCTAACTGCGCCAGGGCCAAGGAAGCGTGCCATGTTTGAGCATGGTACACACTACCTAAATTAGACCAGTTTTTAGTTCATGAGTTTTCCGTCTTTAATTTTTCTCTTTCAGAGAAATTCTCTCTCTCCCTTTCAGCTACATGTTAAATCAGAATCTAAATACGCAGTAGTTGAGGGGCTGTTTCCTTCATTAGCAACTGCTGAAGCTGTCTGTGCACTTAATAAATAATGGCCCGTTTTATTTGTTCCAGATTTATATGTGAATGTTTAATGTTTGTGAGGAAAAACCCAAGATCTGGAAGCTGGTTTTTCTATTTCATCATTTTATACAAATAATGAAAGAACATCTTAAAGCCCAAGTCTGAGTGTCCCCTTCGGTGTGTTGCAGCACTATAGCATATTAGCAAGTGTTAATGGAAATTCCTGAATCATCGTTAATTCATCACACAACGATATTTTGGTCTGGCATCACAGAATCGACCTGTTGGACGACCTGCCGATGCATATTCATTCAATGTCTGTCATCTGTTTGTTATGCAAATTGCTCATTATAATGCTAAAATTTCATGCCCATCATGGCCAAATGTTAATCACAAAAGGCACCATTGTGCTCCAAAGCCTCATTTGAACCCATTAACCTGAAGGCAACACCTTTATTTGCCCATACATCCTTCAACTGTGTGTCTGTGTGTCAGCGCAGCAAGTTGGCGCACTGATGATAATAGAGCTGGACTGGGTTTAATTACTCTTTAACCACCCTGTGGCCCAGCAGGTTAGGAGCTCAGCATGGTGAAGACAACCTGAGCACAGAGACACGCCTCTCTCCAACAGTGAGTTGGGGGGGTGGGTAGGAAATTGGGTTGCCTGAGACAGGCCTAGAGGCTCAGTCTTTTTCGTCGTTTTTTTTTTCTCTTCAATCGCTTCTCTGCTGTAGAGGCTCACGCTTGTCTAGCACAGAGGAGGACCTTACAACTTTTAGACCTGGGCTAACCACGTGCTGACTGGTGTGGTTCCACAGCAAAACAGGAATTAAGGGAAGAATAGATGTGCTTGTCTGAAAATATGTTGGAGGATTCATAAAATATCTGAAGTTTGGGTTTGTGTACTTCTGTGCCATCTTTGTATTTTTTCTTAAATCATTATATTGCCATGTACTTTAACTTAAGCTGTAGTATTCTGATGATAGAGAAGCTATTGCAGTGCAGAAAACTAACTATAGTATAAAAGTGTGTGCAGTGTATGTCTTTTTGGTCTACTGACCGCAATCATCTGGGCCACGTAGCTCTCGGGGCCGGTGTACTCGGTCGGATCCTTCACTCTCACCAGAACCAGAAAGTAAAGGTAGTGCCACATGCTATGTTCTGATTTGATGTGCTCCTCAAAGGACACCGTCTTGTTGTCAAATTTGTCCCTCTCCAATCCTGCAGGACATTAGCTCTACTTAATACGACTTTCTCCGTCATGTGACTTCACTATCAATGGCCAACAAAGCTGTACGCACCACAGATGAAACAGGTGGTTTTCAGGATCTCCTCCTTCCTTTGTTTCTCACTTCTCAGGTCAGCGAAGGTGTCAATGATGACGCCGAAGATGAGATTAAGAACAATGATGATGACGATGAAGAAGAACAGAAGGTCGTAAACCACTCGGGCTGCGAACAGAGGCTCCTGAATGGTCCAGTTATGGGCATAATATACAAAAAAAATGAACTTACTGCTCACCACAAGTTATTTGCTTTTCATCTTAATCATGTACAGTTCACTAAAAACACAACATAACACTATCTTTAAATCTGATCATTTTGATGTTACTCAACCTCTTTGGAGGGTCTCCTGAGAATATCGCCCACGCCTCCTCCATTACGCAGCCCCTGGTTCAAAACTGTGATTATACACATGAGCAGAGTGTCGCACACCCGCTCTATCCCATCATCTTCATCTGAAACACACAAATACATAGGGGAATAGACACAATAATTCAGACAGTGCAAATGAATTCATTTGGATAGAAACCATAGTCATCAATAAGCGAAAATGTACTGTATCTGCTTCTTAATATTTCGGTTACAGCTAATGGAAGACGAGTGGGAAATTAACACCAAGATTGAGGCAACATACATAAATCTAAAACACTTGTTGTTTTCCCCTTTTCTCACTTTGTTAACTTAAGGAATATTTAAATCCATCCATCATTTAAACACTTACAACCAAACCATCCGAATTTTAGAAAATAGGTTTAAGAGCACTCGAGTTCATTGAAATACTATCAGATCTAAAACAAAAAATAAAGAAAGATCACTAAAAGGACTTTCATGAACACCTTTTTCGTGGAGACACCAAAAAACAGTGTGACTAAAGATCAAATCACACATTCAGCTCTCTCGTTTCTTCAAATATGAGAATAAAACAGCAATGCAAAGAATGAAAACTCTATAAACCGTGAAGAAACGTAATATTTTACTTTATGTCACATGTGAAATGTGAGTATATTCTGTGTACATATACTGTATAGACTGTCAATAGGAGATTGATGCCTGGTGAGTGAGGACAAAGAGGAGGTGAGCTATGCGGGTGAGCTCACGTGCGTGCCCCGCTGGTGCAGGTGATCCATGGAGATGCAGGAGAACAGGATTATGAGTCACCACTGTCGCTTCATCAAGTTTCTTTGTGTGCATTCATCTTTGAGTGTGTGTGTGTTTGTGTTTGAGTAACCTTTCAGAAACTAACTGCAGCTGGAAAGGTCACACATACAACTACAACACAAAAACTCAAGACTTGTCAACTAAACAGTGGTTTCATAATGACCAGGGTTTAAAATAAAGTAAATTTAAAAAAAAAAAGTTCTCAAAATAAAATGAAGTAAATCACAAAACTTACCAGGAACAGATTTAGGTGTTGAAGGAGCGCATCTTTCTTTCGTACATGATTCGGGAATTCCTTTGTGACCAAACAAATCCCTTTTTTCTTTTCACAGAAAAAGAGAGAAATAAGGGAAAATGCAGCAGGTCATTAATGATGACGATAGGAATTTACAAATGAAATGGTTAAATTGTGCTTCGGTGTTGAAATCCTTCATTTCTAATTCTCATCAACGCTGGTAAAATCAGCAAAAGAGATACAGTGGAGTCAGACATTATGTAAAACGAAGCAGCAGTTGCTGGGTGGGTGGTGAGGTGTTGAGGGAAAAACCTGAACAAATCATTTGCACATCGATGCAGCCGTGAGCAACAGGTGTGAATGTGATCAACTAAGGCACACGGACACACGGAGAGTACACCTGGGTCAGAGCGTCAATAAAAGAGGCCGTCTTCCCTTTGAGGCTGAGAGATGGGAGGAGGAGGAAGAAGAAGAATAAGGAGAAGAGGAGGGAAGAAGGGGACGAGGTGGGGCGCCGGGGTCACGCCTTCTAGGAGGCAGCAGTGAGGACAGGGCAGTTCCTACTGAGCTCTTGCTGTGCGTCCGCCCAACCCACAGTGAACGGATAGAAAGGCGTGAGCCCAGCTGGTTACATAACCCACCACTGCTCTGCTGCGTCTGCCGAGCTGTATTCAGCAAAACAAAGGACGGCCCGGAAACCAGGTTATGCAACAGGTGCACATGGACTGGCAGATTGTCTCCTAGACCATTGCAGCATTGTGGCAGAGCTCATTAGCACTCCCACGCTCTATACACTCTCACCAAAACATGTATCCAGCAATGTATATACATTGTATTATACATATATTGATTCTATTGTTTCTTTTTCATAATGGCAAGAAAAACAAAAAATTTAAATTGTATATTGGTTACCATGACGAAACACTTTGCAAATCTATTTATTATGACAGAAAGAATCCTAAATCCTAACTTTAAGAGTCCTCTTAAAGTGTCTTTAAGTGCATATAAATAATGTAATATTGATTTTATGTGGAAATACTGAAAAGTTTAGAGAAAAAACAAAAACATACAGAGATGCTTATGAAAGTACTGTAAAACAGGTTCATTGAATATTTTAGCGGAACTAAGGTTAAATTCAGAAGCATATCAGATGAATCTTGGAACGTGTTTGAAAGCATTTGAGGGACACTAAATAAATTGGGGCATGACATACAAATACCCACACTCAGAACAGTAAAATTGCAATAATATGGTTAGCGGGCCAATAACAGACCTTTATGTTGCCTGGATAGGAGTGAAACTAGACCTCGGGTATTTCCTCTTGATCAAACTGTTCACACTGAAGCATCGATGTGCATTATCGATACAGTGAAATATCACAATATTTGCGCAGCGACATTTTATCAATTTAAATACTCCAGATATTGACGTTTCATAACAAAAATTCTAAATAAATGTTGCACTCTGGTTATTAGAATAATTCATATCAATTGACATTTCAGTTCGCGCAAGTTTGCGTGCAGTTCATTAAAAACTATGCAGACTGGTTTTAGTTAGTTCAGTTTAGTTTGTCAGCTTGGAAAATTCTGGTTAGTCTGTTTGCTTATATTTGCACCTTTGGCTGCAATAAAGGTTCATGATGTGAGATGAACAGACTTAAAACGTATTTTTATTAAATGAAATAGATGTGGACAAAATTTTAGGACATAATTTAGAGTTGAAAAGGGTGAAAAACTGCTAAATCACAGTATATAAGATTGTAATATTTAACCTTACCTCACAATATAATAGCCTATAATAATTCTCACCTCTTCTTTGCATGTAAAATAATGTAATAAATGTATATTTCTATCATTTAAGCCATTACGGCAAAAATCAGAGTGAGCGATGCTGATCATGTATGTTTATTTGTTCAACAGTGATTGCGTCTTTAAAAACGATGGAGTAGTGTTTTTTTTATTTTTCTACTGAGCTCACTATTCAGTGCTGTACACAAGGAAACCCCGTACAGGGAGTAGGGAGTGTTTCAAGAGTTCTAAGAGTTCTTAAGCGTTCTAACCTGGTGCAGGAAGACGGTCCACCTCCATGCGAAAGTCATCCTTGAGGAAGAGGAAGCCGATGATGGAGAAGAAGTAGACGAGAAAGATGGCCAGAACAGCGGTCAGAATAATCGAACGGCCATTCCTTGTCACACTCTTTATCACATTGAGCAGGGTTTCCTCTCTGATCACCAGGTCGAACAACTGCGGAGAGAGAGATCAATATCAGTGAGTGATCAGAAAAGCCATTGATTCCGTGTGTTTGCCTCTGCAAGCGAGAGCTTTCTTACCAGGAAGCTATAGAAGAACTCGTGAACAAAAAGGCCCAGCACGCAGATGATGGCATAACTCAAATGGTAGATAAAGAGCATGTCCATTACAACCGCTTTGTAGCCCCGAGTGAATGTCCCCTGGTTCGCGACGAAACTCACGATAAAGACTAACTTGTTGAAGAGCTGAAACATAAGAAGACAAGGCTCTGTGATAAGAACAACGCGTGACATTGCTCCCCCAGCAACACGAATCAAACCTCCCATCACTTACATTGATTGTACCAAGCAGCAACAGAGCAGGGCCGAGGCCCATCGTGTAGATAGCACGTAGAATTAGGGAGACCAGGAAGAACAGGATGCCCCACGGCTTCGGTAGGACAGGAAGTAGTGAGGTGAACACCCCTAACGCTACCCATAGTAAGATATTCCAGAATGGGGACAAGGTACCTGGACAAGGGCATAAAGCATCAATCAAGGCACCGCACATGTACATTACATTTCTCTAATGAACTCCCATATTCCCTGGTCTTTTAGGTTCTAAAATTTCACAAAACATATCTTTTTTTTTAGTTATTATTTTTAAATGGCAATGGACCATTTACCAGAACATGGCTATACAATGCAAAAAAAAAAAAAAAAAAAAAAAAAAAAAAAAAAAAAAAAAAAAAAAAAAAAAAAAAAAAAAAAAAAAAAAAAAAAAAAAAAAAAAAAAAAAAAGCAAGTCAAAACATCTGAAATAAATCATTTTTTCCCTCAATACTAACTACACTTAAAATGTTGTTACAATAGTATGGTAACATAGAGTAAATACCTACAGTGAAACACCAGTGTGTTTTTGAATCAATAACTGTAAGAATACTGAATAAAATGAATGTCACTTCCAATTGTTACACCCAAGATACAACCAGTCATTTGCCGAGGGGCACTGTTTCCCAAAGGTTTATGATGTTTTTGGAAGAAAAACTAATTTGTGTATATTTCTCCCGAAGTATCTACTCCACACTGTGGCAGATATCTGTTCCAAAGTGGCAGATAAATAGGCAGACCTAACAGAATACATCTACATAAATTCATTTATCTTTAGTAAACATTGGAAACATTTGAAAACAGTCCCCCTTCAGTCACTGCCTGGTCTATACAAACATTGGTTTTATTAAAAAAAATTGGCCGAATAACATTTTGAGCGTAGCTAGTGGCAACAAAAAGCAACTTATTTCCGATGACCTGGTGACCTTGAGGAGCAAAGTCATATAAATATATGTGTTTCCGTTAACCAATCTGATTAGACCTCAAGGGAAGTAGGGAAAAATCTATGGACGGAGATAAGGAGATAAGGTCAATCGTCACTTTAGCTAATATTGGCCTATCACAGATATATCAGTATTGGCTATGTAATCAATACCGGCATCAAACATTTTGATTTTAAAGAAAACAATGCATAAACAGATGGGGAGATTTATATGAAGGTTACTGTTTCAGTGCACTGCAGTTAGTTAAGTGAGAAAAAGTCCACTGTTAATCTGTGAAATATTCCGCCTCTGTTGCACATCTTTGTTACGGATATTTGCTAACCTTATTTGAGGGATTGTTGCGAGAAATTTGTGTGTGTATCGGCCAATATTGGATATTGGAACTTTTATACTCCCTGATATCGGTATCGGCTCTGAAAATCTCATGTCATAACATAACAATAAAGACGACCGAGGCTCAACTGGCGTGACTAACCGGAGTGGGATCGGAAATTCAGTAAAGCACATTTACTGGTAACAAAGTGAAAACACCTGTGTTTACACACTTAGAGTGTGTAGAGCCTTTAGGTACGTATAAACAACCTCAGGGGAGTTCGGGCAGCAGGAACACATTGGAGTTAACACAAAGCAGTAGAGCTTTTTCTCCCCAACAGCAGATCTTGTCTTGTCATTGCATGAATTGCTTCTAAACTACATTGTGGCTGCAGCCACCATCGGAACCCTAAAACTGAAGCAGCTAACTGGAATTCAGCCATTATTAATTTTACTTTTTGCTTTTTTTCCTCTTACGTGTCAAAAAATTGTCTGTGAAGATGGTCTTTCGAGGGCTGGGTAACAAAATTCAGTACTTTAAAGGTACTGACCAAATTGCCTCAATACCGTCGAGTATCGAGAAACTTCTTGTTATTAGATACCAAATTTCGATACTTAAAGCGTTAATCAAATCAACATCAATGAGCCAATAAGAATTCAGTATACCTGACACACCACAATCTAACAGTGCTGTTGATGGCTGTGTCGAGGCATCCAAAAAACACTAGGTTGTCATTTGAGAGGCTGCTTTGGGTCTACAGCGTGCGTGCCCAACCCCCACAGGTGTAGATGATGCAGAAAAAAAATCCAGAATGTGGCTTTATTTCACCAGGCTCAATGCCGAAATAGGGCAATGTAATAAATGCAACATGTTAATTGCTGCTAGGACCGGCAACTTGACTAATTCGATGAAACACCTCACAGTTGCACAGAATAAATATAAGTGGTCGTCACTTAGGCTTGACAAAAACAGAGCCCGGGCAATCATCCTCCTCGCAGCATACAAGTCCTCCTTCTACAGAGCCTCCTTCAACATGTTCCCCACCTGAGTCCTCCTCGTCCAAGAATAACGAAAACAGCGGCGACGCTATGACTGGGACTTCAGCAGGTAACGTTATAGTTTAGCAAACACAAAACATCAGCTAACTTTGAGATATACATGCTTCTTTACTCAAATTAACATTATTGTGCATGTTGACTTAGGCCTGTAAGCTGGGATCTGTGTTAGCTTAGATATGGGTTTGTGTGTTGTTGTAGCATATGGGTACAGAGAGTTAGTTAATCAAAGCTAAAACACATTGCCGATCAACTTGAACTTACAATTATTTATTATTATTAATTAAAATGTTCTTTTCAAGATCAATGCCACAGAGCCGTCACTTATTTTATTGTTAAAGCTTTGCTCCTTTTTATTTTACAATGGAGGTTAATCGGATTAAGTGGAAACATGTCAAGATGGTAAAGCACAAAACTAAAGAACTGAAACCCAACAAGATAAATCACACAGTTTGTTAAATAAGTTCAGTTTTTTTGTCAGTAAGCCGCTTTGAGTCCATAAAATGTCAAAGAGCAGGAAAATGAAGCTAAAATGTGTTTTTTTTTGTTTGTTTTTTTAACTATCGTGTTTAATGAAATTAGTTAATTAATTAATTCTTTATTTTAAACTTTTTTTTGTTTGATGATTGATTTTACTTTCGAATTAAGGAGGGAATGAGATTAATATTAAGTGGTTATGTTTTCCCGAGTGACCTCTTTGTTGAGGTTTTTCAGCAAAAGAAGCTCTTCTCACATTAATACCACAAAGCAGCCAGAGCTGCTCCTACTGATTAGTTAAGGGTCGATTTAAATTTCAATTTAAACGGCTTCAACATTTATACAAATGTCATATTATCCATAGTATTTCTGAAACATAACTGACAGTTTATATTTCTGAGTAACACGAGGTTTCAGATTTTAGTGTGTGGTCAAGCAAACTTGATGGATTTTCTTGGATCACACAGAAAGAGGCTGAAGGAGAATAAAACAGTGTTGAAAAAGCATGGGACTAATTCAGTGGAGCTCTAACTTGTGTGAACCTAGGCTAGCTTTATCATCATTAAATAACCAGGACAGGCTTCATCAATGCTCAACTCTAATCAACACATTCTACAGATTAAAAATATTTCCATATTAAGAAACTCTCACCCTCATCTCCATCGTCACCGAAGGGGTAGAATACAGCCACAGAGATGTTAACTAGACAGGCCAGATAGAAGGAGATGCTCCCCCAGAGAGAGATGTGACGCGAGAACCAGAACAGAGCCTTATTTTCTGCACAGACAGAATACAATACAGATACAGAATACAATAACCACAAACTCTGTGTAATAATCATGTTTTACCATTCACAATGTAAAGACTCACTGCGGATCTTCTTCTGCCACCGCATCTCGTTGTAGAGGTTGTCGAACTGCTGGAAGAAGTCGTTGACCTTGCTGCCCTGGTCGTCTCGCTCTGTGGTGGTAAACACGCGCACCTTGGACTCCTCAGTGAGGTACTCGCAGATGTTGGGGACCGGGAACACTATTTGCTCCATGGTGCGATCGTGACGCACAATCTGGCCAAAACGGACCCAGTGAATTGTCATTACAGGTTCAGTCAAGTGTTTTGTGATGCAGAGACAGGAAAACTGTGGTTAGACGAATAGATGAAGCGTTTACGAGGCGCACCTCTATCTGAGCCGTGTGTTTGGCGTAGTAACGAAGGGCGTCGTCCTTCTCGTTGTCGGGGTCCACCCCTGACCCCGACCCTGGCTTGAGGCTCTGCTGCAGAATCTTACTGTGCCGGGCCAGCTAGGATCCAAAAACAGAATTCATTTAATCGGCTTCCATGCCATTCAACTTACACTGGAGCCCAAGATCTATCCAAGGACCTTTAAATAATAGACCAATAATCAATTGGTCTCTGAAGCCTGATCGCAATAAACCTATAAATTCAATTAGCCAGTAAAATTCTCTATACATGCAGCATGTGTTTTTTATCGTTTTGGTGTCATACATAAATAAATTTAAAAAAAAAAAAACATCAGACAGCCAGTCAACACGAAAAACTTCCCCAACATGTCTGTTTTTTGGACAAAAATACCCTCTTTGACACTTGGCTCTAAAGAGGCAGAAGTGAAAACGTGTCAGACTGTGTCTGCCCCCTCCAGCACAAATAAACCATCGAGACGGCAGACGCACACAACATGCCCACATGCAGGATAACTACTTCCCCAGTGGAGCAACATGCCCATGTCATTTCTTTTCTGTTGATACTCTGGACCAGACAAACCACATTAGTTCAATAATATAGTGACTAACACCTGCTCCAGTCAACACATAAGTCTGCAGAACAGGTTCACATCCTGAGGGATGATTTTAGAAAACTGGCTGAGTGGGCAGGTTTATAGAAGAGCACCTTCTATCACGCAGCTCCGAGGACACACTGAAACAGCAGCATGCATATGGACACCTGGCACAAACTGATTTTTAATTATTATTATTATTATTATCTGCTTATTATCCGACTCACAATTTAGCATTTTTTCCAGTTGTTGGCATCAATGTTTTACTTGTCAGATTGACAGTAAAACTACTGAATTTAAAAGTAATTGTTTATGCGTTGATATTTCATGTTAAAAACCTGAAGGCATTTTATTACCTGGTGGGCCAGGATGTAAATGTTGTGTCCCACGTCTCTGGGCCTGATCTTCTCTCCAACGCTGTCCTCATCCTCTTCACTCTCCAGACCCTGGGCATAGGCCTCCTTCATGACATCCACCTGATACAACAGAGTGATGAAAACTTACTGCTCCTTACATAAAACCACAGGTGTGTGTATATAGTGCCTTCAAAAAATATTCAATGGTTACTATAATTTTGCCTTTTTTCCCTCCCCAAAAGAGTTAATAAAAAAAACAAACCTTGATGTCAAAGTGAAAACAGATTTCTACCAAGCAAAGTCAATTAAATAAACATATATCATGAAAGTGATCGTAGGAGTATTCAGTCCTTTGGACTTAGTATTTAGTAGATGCACCTTTGGCTGCAACAGCTCTCAGACTGAGTGGATAGGTGTCAATTAGACTTACACATCTGGACACTGCAGACACTGGACACTCCATTCCCTTTTGCATTGCTGCTCGAGAGCTGTCAGGCTGCACGAGGATCGGGCACGAGCAGCCCTTTCCCAACCCAGCCACAAATTCTCCATTGGATTTCTGGGCTTATGACTCCGCCACTCCTTGTTGTCAACCATTTCTGTGCAGCTTTTGCCGCATGCTTTGAGTCACTGTCCAGCTGGAAAATAAATGTGTCTTCCAAGTCGTAGTTCTCTTGTATCAGGTTTCCCTATATTTTGCTGTGTTCATTTTACTCTCCACCTCTACGAGCCTTGCAGGGCCTGCTGCTGAGAAGTATCCCCACAGCATGACGCTGCCAACACAGCGGTGGGGATGGTGTGTCTGTGATGTTGTGCAGTATGTGGAGTCCACCAAATATATACATATCAAGTGTGATGCCCAAACGGCCCTATTTTGGTCACATCAGAGCAAAGCACTGTCTTATAGTTGGCCTTGGCGTCTCAAACATGCCTTTGAGATTTAATATAATTTCTCTTTCTTCAGCAGTGGCTTGTCTTTGCCACTCTCCCATAATAACTGACTGTTGAAGAACCCCAGCTGCACTTGTTGTACGCAGAGTCTCTCCCATCTCTGACGCTGAAGCTTTTAACTACTTCAGAGTAGTCATAATGTCTTGGTGGCTTCCTTCATTAGTCTCCATCTTGCAGGTCACACATTGTGAGGACGGCCTATTTTAGGCAGAGTTAAACACGTGCCATATTCCTTCCATTTCTTAAAAAAGGATTTAACTGAAATCCAGGGGATGTTGAAGTGACTTCAGTGACCTGCTTTTTGGATCCATCCCCCTAAATTACAATTTTTAACTACTTTTTCTCACAGAGTTGCTTTGAGTGTTGTTCACGGAATAATGGTAGCCAGGAATCCGGATTCACCCCTTACTAGACCTTCCAGGCGCACGTGTCTTTACACTACAATCACGAGGCACATTCCCTGCTCTCATCTCCATTTCACCAACTGTGAGACTACTTGCACCACTTGGCTGGATCGCTTCAATTAGGTCAGTCCCTTTAAAGGGGTTGAATGTTTTCTGCAATTAGTTATTTTACACTATATATTTTTAATGAATTGGCTGTTGGCATAACTTTGTAGAAACCTGTTTAAACTTCGAAATCGGGGGGGATGTAAATTCTTGTCAACAAAAAGCGAAAAAGCCAAATTATAGTGACCCTGATTTTGTAAAAGCAATAAAAGTGGAAAACATCCAAGGGGGTGAGCACTCCTGGTCGCCACTGTTTGTGAATGTGTTTACATGCTCACCCACCAGTTCAGTGGGTCTCATCTTGTAGAGGATCTTCTCTGCATTCTCACTGTCATGGCGGCTCTCCATGATGGCCAGAAGGAGCTTGGAGGCATTGTTCTACAACACAGCGTTTCACCAGTAAGATTATAGAAAACAATCCACACAGTCCATCACATGGTTAAAAAAAAGAGACATAACACTTGCTCTTGTTTAAAAAAACCTTGGGGATTTAGTAAAACTGTCAAGATATCTTGTTCTCAACATCCAAAATCTATGCATATACTACATTGAGGTGAATTGTAAGTATTAATATAGTAATGGCTGTGACAATGGCTGACTTTCAGAGCGAGTGGCCTTCCAGGGTTGGTCCCAGACACCTGCTTGCTCACCTTAAGTTCCAGCACCAGGTCCAGCCGATGCTTCCCCAGGGGGTTGATGGGATTGACAATCAGTGCTATGATAATGTCAATGCCATTAGACTCATGCTTGGCTATACAGGTCTGGACAAAAAAAACAGGATTATGGTTAGTGTGACGGCACATTAGAGAATAATAATAATCAGAAAAATGCAAACATAAAGAGGAAAGAATGACATAATACAACAATGTTACAATACCTAATATTAAACTACTTACTGAAACATCAGAGTCAGCAAAATAAGATGGTTGTATTTTAACTGCAACATTTTGGTGCGCAGTAATACTTTAAAAATCTGTTACAGTGAGCTCTTTTTGCTGCATAATGAGTTGGAGTTGTTTATTCTTCTTGGTTAAATTTTTTTGACGAAAGCTGTTGTTAATATGGCACATTAGGAAAAGTTCTGCCATTTTCAAGCAAATTTGAAATCCAAGTTAATTATATACAATATATCATATATCATCTTTTAATCGTAATTTAATTCAAAAAGTTAAACTTTCATGAGGGATGTGCCATTGGTTTTCAGCAAATAAGGTGGCATTCCACTCTGTTGTGTTTTACTGTGCTACATCTGCTGCCTTTCACCTGACTGCATCTTTAAGGACCCTCTCTAACTCCGTTAACATGTCTATGTGGTGTTTCTACGTACTTCAACATACATAATTTAAGTGTCATTTCATTTTTCCATACAAAACACTTCTTTGAAATAGAAAATTATTGGTATCATTATCATCTATTACTATTACATAACAATTTTTTTTTTAATTTAGAAAATTAGAATAAAATTATCACAATGCCTGAAACATTTTAGTTTACCCGTATTGAGTCTAGAATATATTAAATGTTCACCTTCCTAAATAACAGAAGAAAAGTCACTAAAAAGAAATGCACTAGTATACTAATTGTCCAAATCATACATAGTTACAGTAACTATACACTAAACTGAACCTTCTGTCCACTCTAACTAAGCACTCCTCCCCCACCTGGTTTTCATGGCAGGGGCCCTGGCAGTACTCGGTGATGGTTTCCAGGGTTTGGCGAACCAGGTCCACATTACCCTCATTTATGTAAAGGCCAAGCAGGCCGAGTCCTCCAGTGGTGCTTCCACAAATACAGTCCAGGAACTGAAGAGTCTCACACACCAGATTGTAGTTTGTCTTGTTGTTCTGGTTGCGCAGAAAGTTCTGCATTCAGAGCAGAGAAACAACAGTCAATCAGCAGGCAATTTAACCGCAGCCATACTCCCAAGTTTTTACTCTCCATGACGAAAAGGGGGCGTTACCTGCAGCTCTGGGTTGTGGTTCTCACAGAGCAGCTGTAGGAAACGTAGGATCGGTTTCATGATGGTGATGGCAGGACTCATTTGAGTTTCTTCTAAAGCCTCTTCGGCTCCAATTATCTCACTGTTCTGGCCGAGGCCTTCGAGATCAGGATCCAGCTCCGTCCTGAAGGCACAGAAGGCCTTTGAGGTGACTGAGGAGGCCTCCTTCAGTTGCCCTCGCATGTCATCTCTCATATTTTTTTTGTAAAAACAACTCATTGTGTAATTACCGGAAAGAATGATAAAATTTGGCAGAAGACTGTTCTTTGAAATTGGATGAAGGGGTTTGCTTGAAACATGTGAGTAGTTAAGCATGATCAATGGCAGCCTACAACATGATATTCAAATCAAATTACAGAAAAATTTCAGAGACCCCCTTCTCAACACGATTGAGTAGGGTTCAGTCACATAAAAGTGCCCGGTCTTGGTACAATGGCCTTTTGATAGGCCTTGTGGCCTTGTGAAGTTGGCTGTCACATGGGTGACACATGTGACTGCAGGAACTGAGAACAGTTTGCACAGAGGTCAGCAGAGCAAAGAAAGATCAGTCTGGATTTATCCTCTGCCATTGTTAAATCTCCGTGGCCAAGCTGAGCCTGATGACTACACAGAGTGAAAAAAAAATTACACTTTACAGTTCACTTTTGGACTACTCTGTGCAGTTAAGGCTTATTTCTATGGCCGTGCTCGGCTGTGCTCAGGACTTGACCCCATGAATTTTGCTCACTTTTTATAAACCTCACTTTCACCTTCGACACAATGTTTTCTCCACATTGTGCTGGTTACCATTCAAACACGGAAAGGTTAAGCTGTACCTTTCTTGACCCTGATACCAGTGATGTCACTGTCGTCGTCCCTTTTTCTGCAGCTGAGCTCAAACATGTTGACGGATACGGTGGCTCGGATCTCTTGCTGGGCCATACGCATGCGGTCGTAGAAAACCTTGAAAAACTTCTCTGACTTCTTCTGCTTGTACAGCTGGTTATAGAAGGAGTTCTGGATGGGAGGCAGATTGGTTAACATCATGGATCTAAATATGTGCGTTGTAGCTCAGGAGGAGACATTTCTTTTGCTTTCTTCCCCAAAGTTAAAATAAGTGCATTAAACCGAACAAATAAATCCTAAAACCCGATGAATGTGTCTGCATGTCGCACACCTGTATCTGTGTGTTCCCACCCTGGAGAAGGGCAATGCCCAGCAGGATGCTCTCTTCAAACACCCGGTCATTCTTGGTGTTAACAATGAGGTCAATCACCAGCTCTGATGCCCCAACGTTGTCCAAGAGACACTGGATCTCCACCATACTGCTGCCTGGCTTGTCAGAGTCCAGCATAGGAGAACCTGTCGCAAAGATAAGAGCATTAGATGCGCTTCGGTCGGAAACCAATGATCTTAATTCTAATCTTTCTATATAACTTTGGCCAGATTCAAAGTACGCCAGCAACTGCCTAACAGCTTTTTTCTCCTAAGAAGCTAAGCACTGTCATGTTATGTGCCATTTCCTTTGCAGTAAGCAGTTATTGCAGTGTTAACCTCCAGACGATGACTTGACAAAGCCTCCAGATGAGCAGTTTCCACTGCCGAGCTCTGACTTGGAGAGTAACTTTTGATTTCCAAAGTAGCGTGTGAGTAGAATCTTTCTCAAATCGTTTCCCTGCGGAGACACAAAAGGGGATATTAAAACCATATTGCCATTTGAGAGAGCAATACAGCAAATGAAGGGACGTGTTAACAAACATCCCATCCATGACAATAGTGGTGGTGTGGTGTATCCGCTGGAATGAAATCCACCCAATCATTCAAACAAGAGGACTCAGCAGATTTAATTTTACACCTAATTGGAGTGATCTGTGTTGTCCCATGATGCATTTCATTCTTGATGGGACCGGTGGTCTTGTCACGCTGCTCACTGAGCAGCGTGACAATAAGATTATTGTCCAATAAAAATATCCAGAGAGAGTATTTATGAAATATTTGATGGCAACCGAGATAATTTTTTTTGTCTTTCATATTCAGACCTTAGCCTGGAGGTTTGGCACCAATTAAAGCTTTGTAAGTGGATAAAGAGCAGAGACGTGCATAAAAAAAACAAAAAAACAAAAAACCCAAACACACACACACATGTAGTACTTATCACACAAAAGCGCATGTATTACTGCATGTGTTACTTTGTGTGTGTTAACTAGAATCTATGTACATGCAGAAAACAATGCTTTATACAAACAACAGTTCCCAGCTTCCCACTGCACACGTGTCTCCATACACTGCATTATCTCTCTACCTCTCACAAATCTGTCTGTCTGTCACTTGTGACATTTGACTTAGACGAGCAGAAATGAGATTATAGAATTCATTGAACATTCATTCATTGACACAACCGCAGCAGGGAGATTATAAGTGAAGTGTGAGAGTGATTGACACACAGGTAGTGACGAGCACGATGCAAGTCGTCATCGTGCTCGTCACTACCTGTGTGTTTATTTTGCAACAGGAGCGAGATGGACGATTAACGGACGCGTGGATGGATGGGTTGTATCAGTTTCTATGTCAACCTAACAACTCAGTTGAAAATGCACTGCATCAGAAGAGTGGATGGGGGGATGAATAAAAAAGATGAAGGGACTGACTAAAGGGTGAAGCAAAGGATGAATGCACTGTAACAAGCTAACTGTGGTTTTCATGGGGGCGTGTTAGATAAGATTAGATTGATAGATTAGATTGGTAGTACCACGATGTTGACTGCTCCATGATCATTTTTAGGGTGTAATAATAATTACAGCTACAAAATTGTGAATATAGTTAAGAAATAACAAGCAACAATTTCAATCGTTGTCATTCATCAAGTAAAACATTTCCTAGCTGCGATTTCATAATTGTGACTATTTGTTGCTTTTCTGCCTTTCTATTTATAACACAGTAACTTAAATATCTACACTCAACAAAATTATACAATATCAATTTTGTTTTTGCTCCAATGTTCCATTAATTGGATCAAAAGACGTAAGATTGCCTATATGCAAACAAAAGTGTTGTTTCTCTCAACTTCTTCAAAGTCTTTATTAGTGAGCACTTATCAAGATGCTGATTAAAGAGCATGATTATTGCACAGGTGTGCCTGGGACGTGTCACAATAAAAGGCCACTGTGCAGTTCCATGGTGCAGTTCCTTTATGCAACACAATGCCAGATGCCACAAGTTTAGATGGGAGTGTGCACTTGGCATGTTAACTGAAGGAATGTCCAACAGAGCAATTACCTGTGAAGCGAATGTTCATTTCACCCCCAGATGCTGCCTCAAACGTTGTTTCACAGAATTTGGCAGTACATCCAACAGACCTCACAACTGCAGACAGTGTAACCATACCAGCCCAGGACCGCTACAGCAGGTGTCTTTACCCAAGAGATCGTCTGAGTTCAGCCACCCGGATGGCTGATGAACCAGCTGGTTGGAATTTCTGCGCAGTCAGAAACGGTCTGAGGGAAACTCAGCTGAATTCTCGTCAGTGGTAATGGGGTGTTGGCTTGACTGCCGTACATCAGTGTAAACTGATTTGAAAGGGCAAATGCTCACCATCGATGGTGAGTTGCACTTTGGAGATGTGGTCTCTTAGCAAACGAATTCTGGTGAACAACGTATCGGGCCGATGGCAGGCAGTGGGTATGTGAGCTATTTGCCGGTGTCAATGTTGTGGTGGCCCATGAAGGTGGGTTGGTTATGGTATGGGCAGGTGTAAGCTACCGACAACAAACACAGGTGCATTTTTTTGGTGGCAGTTTGAACGTTTGTGACGAGATCCTCAGGCACATCATCCTGCCATTCATCTGCAGCCACCGCCTTTGTACACAATTCCTGGAATCTGAAAACATCCCAGATCTTCCACGGCCTACATACTCACCAGACCCGTCCCGTGTTGTGCATACGTGGGATGTTTTGAATCAAACAGTACGACAGCGAATTCAAATTCCTACCAAAGTACCAGCAACTTCACAGAGATGAGTGGACCAATATTGCACAGGCAACAATCAGTATCTTGACTCATTATGCGAAGGATATATGTCGCACTGTGTGAGGTTCTCCAGGGCCCCTCACTCCCCCAATAAAATTGCCTTATGTGAAGCCTCAGTTCAGTGCCCGATACAGGTGTTTCTTTAAGATAAACTGCACATCTTAGAGTGTGACCAGTCCAAGGCACACCTGTGCAATAATCATGCTCTTTAATTCAGGAACTTGATGTCTCACCTGCGAGGTGGATGGATTATTTTAGCAAAGGTAAAGTTCTCACTAATACAGGTTTGAACAGATTTGTGAGAACTTTAACAAATGTGAGAGAAAGAACTCTTTTACTTGCATACAGGCAATCTTGCATCGTTTACTTCAATTCATGGAATATGGGAACAAAGACAAAAGTGTTTCTATTTTTGTTGAGTGTATGTATTCTGGTCAGATCAGTCACGAACGACAACCTGTTACCGGTACCTCTCAGGTAAAGCAGTTTTTCTTTTGTGCAGACGCCATCCTAAGTTTTTAGCTTTTGCCTTCGATACTTTACATAATTTTGCAGCATTTCCAGATACACCACCAATGAGCTGTTATCTCTGCAGCACTGCATAGCCTCATATTGGGATTGTCACACCTCTATCAAAGATGTGAATTGGTACTCAGCTTAATATGACTCATCTGTGGAGCTGCCTTCGCAAGCATTGTTTACCACAGTTGCTTTGCATTGCATAAGTGTACCATGCCACAGGAAAAAGTGAAACAAAAGTATCGAACAATACCACTGATCACTTTTGATAGCATATTTTCAGTTCTCCAAAACACCAACTCAATATTTTGACAGAGACAGATTAGATCAATGAGGCACTTTTCTGCCTCGCCACAAAGCCTGTCCAGGTACGTTCAGCTGACCAGCCTCAAACTAAGTGCACTGAGGATCTAAAGATACGTGTGGCTGATGCTCCCTGTGTCAGTAAATACTCCATCTCATCTGCAGTCAGCAGAGACACTTGTCTGGCTGCACTGTCTGGCTGAATGTGTCACTAACACACACAGGCAGACTTTTTGAATTATAGTCGAGCAGCCAGTGAACTAGCCTCTCTTATTTCCACGCAGCAAAAGACCCGGGAAGGCTTCCCAACACACTAATTTTAACCGGATTGCATTGGACTCGACATTTCCCTTTTTCTGACAGAGGATGTGTTGGTTTTGTTCGATACTGATTTATGAAACCGAGGGGAAGTTCAAAAGGGGCTGACAAGTGTTTGTTCGCACTCGCCTCGCCTAAGGGTGATGCAGTCTGCTGGCTCAGTTTGCAAAAAACAGAGCGCTGGGGGGGGGGCTTTAAAGGAGAGACAGCCTAGCCTGACTCATCTGCTTGCTGCTGCATTGATGAGAAATAACTCCAGTCAGGTGATGTAAGAGCCACGAGAAAGACGGAGAGATAGAAATAGAGGTGGAAGAGCTGGCAGAAGTAAGAGGAGGTGGGAGGGAGTGTGAGGGGAGGTGAGGGAGGAGAGCCGGAGAGGAACAAACAAAACCGAGCAAGGAGCAGACAGTCTTAGTGTTTTAAAATGTGCACCAGCACGCCACACTGCGGCTCTGGTGTCCAAGCTGGGGATCAGTTGCTGATCCCTACCTCCACAGCATCCTTGCACTCCCTGTCCCCCTCCCTCCCTCCCTCCTGCAGCCCCATTGCAGCCCCATTGCAGCCCCATTGCAGCCCCATTGCAGCTCTGCTGTCTGCCCGTCTCTCAGACTCGTGGGAGATGTATGGAGAAAAGACAAAAGACACGAGCCTGCCCTTTGCTTCTTTTGGATGTCTGAAAACTCACACAGACAGAGGAGGGCAGCATTAGCTGTGAACCAAAACAGAGAGTGCCAGGAGCAGGCGGGGGGCGTTTGAGTTGCTCAGGTCAGACAAGGTCGATTATACAGGAGACGCAGGCCACTGAGGAGTAGAATGCTGTTTAAACAAGGTTCACATTGGGGAGGCTAATAGTTTTCTTTTATGCATCACTTTCTCCCATTAAAGCAACCTCAGAGGAGTCTCGCTGTGTATCATTTGTTAACAGAGGAGAATTGTTAATCAAGTACACTGTAACGCAGTCCAAGAAGATTTTCGATAAATGAGGCCTGAGCAACATCGAAAATCTTTACCATCAGGAAGCAGTCATGTCCCAGCAGAAACTGCAATGAACTTTTAGACCTTGTGTTTGTGTTATCATTGCCACATGACAGCACAAACCTCAAACTGAAAGTCAGCCTGATCATGCACACAAAATGATCTCAAAAGATTCTGTGACTTCCTCCACAGTTTCCCAATGTTAGATTAAATATTAATTGCAGCATTTTTTGACTTTTTTCTTTTATGGTTAAAGTGTAAATGGACTTGCATTTGTATACCATTATTTAAGTCTACCAACTCCTCAAAGTACTTTACTTTGACCCATTCACACGGACATTCATACTGGGCGTGGCACCTTATAGCAATATGTAAGGAGGTGGAGCATACACTCGCACATTCATGTATGAGTGCATACCCGCGGGAGCAATTTTTAATTTCACTGTCTTCTCCAAGGACAGGTGTCGGAGAACAAACCACCATCTTGTGATCAGTGCATGACTTACTTACATGGACATACTTCAATACAGCATGAAGATAACATAGACAGCCATATTCAGAACAGAAATGGTAATCCTTTTACTAGGCTGACCACAATTTCCAAAGGAGTTTTTGACTTTCCTGGAAAAAAGCATATGATCTGGTACTAAATATAGATAGAAAAACATCAGATGCATGTACAATGGTGGACTGATGACCCGCAGTAAAAACTTTCTAAAAAAAGTTGTTGATTTTAAGATTTTTAGAAATTAAATTAAAAAAATCTAGAAATTATAACTCAATAAATTAAATGCTGCAACTCTTAATCCAAAACTAAATTATATTATTGCACTGAAATGCTTAAGTGATTTCTATTACATCTCCTTCCTCTTTCTCAATCCAAATTTTTTTTGTTAAGGACATGGGACAGGGCTGGCAGTCTTCCATGGTACATCCATCCGATTGAAAATAAAAACCCACACTAATGCAGGGAGACACATATCAGGTGCAGTCATTTCCAATGTTTTCATGCGCTTCCATGGCACATGAAATGCCTTTACCCAACAAACAAGCACGTCAGCAAAACAAATTAGGCCAACACATGAGAGCAATTGGTAAGACTGGTTCAGGCCAATACAAGACCAGCAGCATAAACAAGCATTCAGAAGAAGAAGGTCAACCATTAGCTGGCCCGCTCAATGCGGAAGTGTTACATGTGATTCGCTAACATAGTTAAGCGCTGATCATGGTTGTTTGGAAGACTGTATGGTGGAGACGGGTTACATTGCTGGCAAGCTAAAACAGAGCCTTGTTTATTTTCTTTCCCTGGCTGGTGAACAACTAAAGCAAGTGTAAGTGGACAAAATAAGAGAAACACTAAAAACAACTGGCTTAAAGTTTGTGTAGTGCCAAAGCTTTAATTACTTTTAAGCCAAAAACTTTTAAAAAAAGAAGCAATATTTCCATCAACATCCTCAGTCATACTAGTCTTTATCTTAACTGGCAAACGGTGACTATGATAAACATTAAGCTGCATCATGCTACATCAGCATGTTCACATTGTCATTCAGGGCATGTTAGTGTGAGGACAATACGAACATCAATAGGCAAAGCATCCAGTCTTGACCGCTGTCACATGCTGATGGGAATGGTTTGAGGAGAACAGAGGTGTGAGCCGCTGTTAGGTGACAAACGGCACATAGCAGCTAGCTGAGTGAGCTAACTCTGCACCTCCTCCCAGCTTCATTATCTTGGCGTTTAAGACCCAAATCAACTGACCAAGTAGGCGAGGCCAACTGCAGTTACTACAGTTTGACTTCATTTGCCTCGTCGCCACCTTTTTTTTTTTTGAGGTATCAGTATTCAACTAACCCAGTTGTGAGTGATTATTTTGCTTTGTCATAGTTGCCCTGTCCAGCTGTTTTTACATAAGGCACCCCTGCAAATGCTTTACAATAAAAGCCCTCTTAGGAAATGAAGAGATTCTGCCTGGAAAATACTGGAAAATTTCATTAACAGCAGTGAAGAATACATTTAACAGGGCAACTAGGACTAGATGAAAACATTCATGCTGAAATATGACCAATTATACAGCACTCAAAGTGAGAGAGGTACATATAATTAACAGCCTGTCTTCATATAAAGGCCGGATACCGTCTGTAGTTAAGGGAAATTAAGGCCCTGCCCATATTTAAGAGAATAGCTTTAACACAGGTGTGATTACAGCTGATATTTGCCATCAATTATAAAATTGCCAAATTATGTAGTTAAGTGGCAAGAGGAAATGTATCAAACTTATGAAGACATACTGAGGAACACAACAGGACAACAGGACGCTCACTGAATAGTGATCGACTGATACAGGAACAGGAAATGAAATGACAACCTCTGACAGCGTCGACAAAGACCAAAGTGGACGGTCACTAAATTCCTTTAACTGAAGGACTGTTGTATGTTAAGGTTTTTTTTTTAAATTTCTTTATGCACATTTTCAATATTACAAGCAAGAATTGATCCATCCGCATATCAGTTCCAACTGATGCAATTCAGCCTGTCGCCTGTCATGTGCCTCCATGAGCACAAGAGACTTAACTCACATGCAATCCGATTCAAATAACATGCTGTGAACTGTGTCTAAACATTGTTCACAATGACAACTAATCTCATTCATAATGCCACTTAGGTGCATTAAGTCAAGGACGTTATACAAGCCATTTTTAAAGGACAACTCTTCTTCTCAGTGGCTTG